>CM073578.1:46153558-46217995 GCA_037074715.1 Magnolia kwangsiensis
TTTCTTGTTAAAGTGTCGAATTTTAAATATCGTTTTACCATAAAATTTTCAATTCTTTCGAACTTCTCCATTTAAAAAAAAAAAAAGAATTTTTATCAAACTTCTCAATTTTATTTTATTTTTCAATATACAAACTCTTATTTTCTTTTTTAAAATATTTTCATTTTTCAAACTTGTCAAAATTTTCACATTTTTATAAAATATTTTAATTTTCCTTTTCGGGATATTATTTTCTTCTCGAAATCATATTCTTTTTTTTCCCAAAAAATAGATTTTTATTAAATCACGGTTTTTCTTTTTCAAAATCTCAATTTTTCTCAAACATTGTTAAATTTTTTAAACTTCTCACTATTCTTTTTCATGTGATATTACAAATAATTTTAGTTTTAAATAAAAAATTAATAATAATTTCCACTCATTTGATATAAAAACAAAATAAAAAAATTCATTGCATTCAATCAATTGTTAAAAAATAATCTTAGATACAAATATGCACAATTAAACCACTAAAATTCTATTAAAAAACAATTCCTAGACTACAAAAAAATATAATTTTCCACCATAATCTTTAAAAAAAAAATGAAAAAAAAATGTTTAAGGCAAAAGTCCTTTTACGACGGACCATAATTCATCGCAAAAGGAACTAAAAACTGTTGCGAAGTGCGATTTTGGGCAGTAATTTATAACTGGTCATATTCCGTCGCATAAATAAAATCTACGACGGACCACAATCCATCGTAAATCAGATTTTAGTGATGGAATTTTGTCTTTCATGAAATTCCACAACTTCAGGATTTTCGAGAAAAAAAGGAATGGCGACAAACATTTTCTTTTTGTGACGGATTAAATCCGTCATAAAACCTAGCAATTTTTGCGATGGACAAAGTCCATCGAAAAATCCGTCATAAATTCGTAATTTGGCGTAGTGATACCTACTTTTCAAGAGGTACTGAATGAGTAATCTAACACCGTAAATAATTACCAAAGACCATTTAGTAGACCCACTTCGAATACATAGAATTCTAGTTGGAGAAATCATCCAGACTTCAGTTGGATGAATGGACTAACTACTACTCAAGGATTCCCTAACCAATTCATAAATCAAGGGAAACCTCAAGAGGATCCGGTTCTAAAACATATTGAAAACCAAGAGCTACTCAATCAGAATACGGTACAAGCATTCCAGGATATCAGATCAGCATTGGGAACACTTGCGTCGTATATCCAAAAGATAGAGTCACACTTAACAATTGGGGAGAAAGGAATGCTTCCAGCCCAATCTCTCCCAAATCCAAAACCACAATATGAGATTAGTGGCTCAAGATCTTCAAATCAAATGGAGCAAGCCAAGTCTATCACCACTCTTAGGAGTGGGAAAATAATTAATAAATCTATTCCGGTAAGGGTTGGGAAGCCCAAGGACACAGAAGTAGATGAGACTAATAGACCTAGCGATGCTCCACATGGGGTTGAACTGAAACTTCAAAGCAAACCAGTTGCTCCATTACCCCAACGATTGATTGCACCAAAACCTCTCTCTAACTCTTAGGACATCCTAGAGGTGCTTAAACAAGTAAAGGTCAACATTCCTCTACTGGATGCCGTAAAACAAATTCCTTCATATGCCAAATTTTTGAAAGATCTATACACTACCAAAAGAAGGCAAAACATACAAAAGAAGATCTTTTTGACAAAAAAAGTGAGTGATATCCTAAAGCAAGATGTGCCACAAAAGTACAAAGATCCCAGTAGCCCAACCATCACTTGTGTAATTGGGAATTACCAGATTAAGCACACACTTCTTAACTTAGGAGCAAGCGTAAATCTGATCCCTTACTCAGTTTACGAACAACTGGTTCTAGGTGAATTAAAACCCACCCAGACCACATACAACTTGTCAATTGTTCAGTTCGTGTACCAAGAGGGATAATTGAGGACATGTTGGTCCAGGTTGACAAATTCTACTACCCAGTAGATTTTATCATCGTAAATACTCAACACATTGTAGACATGAGCATTTAAATTCTCGTCATTCTTGGTCACCCATTCCTTACTATATCAAATGCAATCATTAATTGTAGGAATAGATTAATGAATTTATCTTTCAGGAATATAACATTGGAGCTCAATATTTTTTTTCAATATGAGTAAACAGGTAGAGGATGATGACGATACCCACCACATTAACATGATTAATTTTTTTGTGGAAGATAGAACTCTGCCGACCTTATCCTCTAACCCTTTAAAGACATGCTTAGCTATAACGTCTCAGAAAAATCTATACAGAGACACGAGTACCACCTTAGTCAGAAACTGCTAAGGACCAAATCCTTTAGAAATTAAGTGAAACATAACTAGTGCTAAACTAGATTACCTGTGAAATTTACACTAATCACTTTAAATACAATCTGCAGACCCAAAACTTGTAGAATCATTAACGCTACGTTACCCTAAAATCTAGGATCCATCTCTAAACCCAGTTGCTCTCGGGAGCATCTTGAAACTCCGTATCAGACTTGGACTGTGCGTTGAAAGCCCAATAACTATGAAACTATATGATTATGAACACCTTTCTGGACTTGACAACCACCTCAAAAATCAAGTTCTACTAGCATCCAGAAATGCATAACATGAGCCCGGAGCGAAGTGTGTAAGAAACGTGAATATTTTTAGGAAATGAACTAAAACTTAAGTGAATTGAGTCGGTACGCTTGCAGGCAAAATCTAAGGATTTAGACCATCAGAATCTAACCTAATTACACCCTCAGATCAGGGAAAATTTTCAACACATCCCAGTGCCCTTGTGGCCCTGATCGAGTACCATGACCAACGAACTGAAACTAGTCCGCCACGGGCGATCTGTAAATCTGATTAGACTGAAAACTTAGCTTGACCTAGATCCAATGTTAGGGAGCTTAAGTCCGACCGTATTCAGCAAAGGGGCCTCTAGAAGTGCTTCGTTGGATCGAAACAAACACTATTTGGCTATAACCTAAGTATACCTTAGCCTTGGGACCATTTTCATCAATCTTGTGCCTATATAAAGGCCTAAACCCACCCCATTTCTATTCCATATGAATTCTCTAAAACCTTATGAGAGAGAAGAGAAGAATAGTAGGAAAGAGAGAGTCTGTGTGAGAGAGAGTTGGAGTTTGTTCCTGGGATTCTTCTCTAGTGCTTTATGTGCCGAATCAGTCCATCTGTATCGCTATATAGGCGATTCTGATTCTGTACTTGGGTAAGAAATCCTAAATCTAACCTGTTTTAGAGATTCAAATAGAACAGATGGTTGAATAGCTAACCTATTCCCTGTTATAGGTGGTCGTCGTGCCATAGACAAAGGCTTGATCTACAAACTGAGTTCAATACTTGTCTATCAGTGTAAGGTGCAGACTATAAATGTTTAGGTTATAGTTTTCAAGGTTTTCAATGTCAATAATAATTTATGAATGACTTGATTGCTTCCACATGTGCCTAGATACGAGGTTTACCGTATATTATGCATATATGTAAACTATGTTGATTTTACATGCATTTCATGTGTTTGTTGAAATGTTTGAATGAGTATGGAATTATGATTTATCCTTACTATGTTTATTGACTGTTAATGCATGTCTGTTGTACGTATGGTGGTTTTCAATGTCAATAATAATTTATGACTGACTTGATTGCTTCCACATGTGCCTAGATACGAGGTTTACCGTATATTATGCATATATGTAAAATATGTTGATTTTACATGCATTCCATGTGTTTGTTGAAATGTTTGAATGAGTATGGAATTATGATTTATCCTTACTATGTTTATTGACTGTTAATGCATGTCTGTTGTACATATGGTAAACCCTTTTGTAAAGGGATTTGCTATAATACCTATTATAACTACTTTGTTACATATATATGATATGTGTAGCCTAAGTGTTTGATAAAATGCCTAAATGTGAAAATGCTCGCATAAATGCATGTATGGTGGGAGTTGAGATGAGATTATCAATTCTCTTAATTATGATTTATATTATCATTCATATAGCCTATCTTATTACTATGTGATATATGGATGAAATGCCTATGTTTGATAATATGTGTAGTGTGTGTTTTATTCAATTGCTCGAGTGAGATTTATATCTGCTTTCAGTTGCCACATACTATTCTAGATTACTATATGTGAATACTATAGTGTGGAGTGTGATTGGGGCTACGATGTAGTCCAGGCAATCGATAAATGTCTGAGTGGTGGTTGAACTGCTTGACCATGACGGATACGCCTGATGAATTCGAGTCGTACACTGCTTATCGGCAGTGGTTGGGCCACACTGAGTTGCTTGCAATCTCCATGTCGATCAGCTCGATGTATGCTCGTACCAGTCGAGTTTGTCAACTAACCCGGTTGACCTAATGTATGTTCACCATATATGGACGCTACTACTTGATTCTAAGGTACCAAACTCACCATTGAAAACTCATTTTAACCTTAGTACCTTGATCCGCTAAGACTCATAAGCCAGGCATGGTGGTATGGGACACCGTGGTTGAGCTGTCAGTCTACGCTGGGGTGACGAGCCCACTCGTAGTGACCAGTGAGCAACCCAGACTCATGAGCCGAATACAGTGATATGGGATACTGTATTCGAGCTTTCGGCCTACACTAATCAGGTGACGAGCCATTTGTAGTGACCTCAAGCATCTCTAAGACTGTGTTGAGGTGATGAGTGTTTCTGTAGCCACCAGAGTATAAACTAGGCCTACACTAATCATGTGACGAGTTCTTTGTAGTGACCTAGAACCATAACATCGTATGAGATTTACTAGGACTGACGACCCTAGAATGGATCATTACTTGGGAATTGATATAAGAGTGGACCCTTAGCTTCCCAATCCTGTTGTATGAAAAAAAAAACCTAAGTAAGAACCTGGCTAATCATGTGCATGCACCGCACTGCATGTGCTTTGGCGAGGAAGAGCACTTTCGGGAGGATGTCATACTGTAACACCTCGAATTTTTGCCAACCTGGGATTAGACATCCTTAGGCAAGGGGTCAACTAAAACACCTGAGCAATCGCTTAGAACTCAATTCCATAGCCAAAGAAATCACTTAGGATTAATTCCTTTAGAAACTAAGCATAAGTTAGCTAGCGCAACGCTAGAGTAGCTGGGAAATAGTCCCTGATCACTTTAAATACGTTCTACAAGACCCAAAGCGAGTAGAACCAATGATGCTATAATACTCTAAAACCTCAGATCAAACTCTAAACCGGTTTGTTCTCTGGACCTCTTTGAAACTTTGTATTGGATCTAGACCGCGCGTCGAAAGTCCGATACCTACAATCTTAGACCGTTATGACCGCCTAGCTGGACTTGACAATCATTTCGAAAATCAAGTCCAACCGACATTCGGAGGCTATTTCATTGAGCCGGGAGTGAAGAGAGTGAGAATAGGGTTAGATTTGGAATTTAAAATTTAAATCTGGCACACGACTTGACGCGTCAGTATTAAGTGTTCTGACCATCAGAATTCAGCTAAGTTACACCCTTGGATCAGGAAAATTTTCTATTTCATATCATGAGATTTGTAGACCTGATCTACGGGCGATGACCACTGAACTAAAAATGGACCGCCATGTACAATTTGGGAACCCTACCGGTCTGAAAACTTGATGTGTGCTAGATCCAGTATGCATGAGCTTAAGTCCGATCGCGTTCGGCCAGGGGACCACCAGAAATGCCCTTTTGGACCGAAACAGCCCCGATTTGGTTAGGTATCAAGTAAACATTGTTCCTAAGCCTATTTTGGACAAGATTTAGGTTATAAAAGGGGCTTAAACTCTCTCATATCTCTCCCATCCAAATTTGGAAAAAGCCCTAGATTGAGAGAGAGAAAAGGTGAGAGATTGTGAGAGAGAGTGGAAGAGAATTTCCTACTGCTTGTGCCACGTATTGCACGTGCTTAAGCAACGCGACTCAATCACTTTTCTGGCGATTACACTGTATTTCTAAGTAAGAAAATACCCTAAATAGTTGCTGATTTGAAGTTCCTTAGTTTCCATAGCATGGTAGCTGACAGATCTTGTATGTTAGGTTCCCGGTTCGCCGTAGACGAAGCGTATACGCTCCGTTCGAATTGATACGCTTCTAGGAGAAAAGGTGCAGATTTTAGACACTTTGATCAACTGTTTCCAATGCTTTCAATGTCGTTTAATAGTAGATTATCGACGACAACACCGTTTGACATGTACAACATGCAGTCCGTTTCCTGTTTCGTAAGCAGATGAAGAATATGAGATTTAGGACATTTTAGTCATTTGTAGGAAATACTGTTTTCATCCATAATTTGTTGATGTGATTGACATGGCTTCTTGTTGCATTAGGATATTAGGAATGCGTGCATAATTAGTTTGGCAAAGAGATTCATCTAAATGTGCACCTTGAGTCGACATACTATATGTAGACTTAAGTGTGTAGTCTAAGTGTTTGTATAAATGTTTGTATTAGTATGTATTGAATTAAATGGTGTTTTGAATTAGTTTGAGATTGAATTCTCAAATAATATGCTGATGTAAATGATTTCCTACATGTTAGCTATATGCATGATTTCATTATATGTATGAAATGCATGTGCTTGATGATTCACTTAAGTTGTATGTTATAACATGTGTTAATATGCTCACATTATTGTATTTCATTTCCAATACTCTCACATGATTGTTGATGTGGATTCATAATTGTTTGGGACTATATCTAGTCCAGGCAGTCGGTAACCGAGTGAATTCGTGATTGGCTTATCTTTGCCACGGACGACGCGTCGATGAACGCGAGCCGTGTTTTGGAGTTGGCGGCAGTGGTTAGGCCACACGAGGTGTTTTACGCACTTCATGTCGTTCGACTTGAGGTGCGCTCGTACTAGTCGAGCCCGTCAAGTAACCCGACTGGCCGTTGTATGTTCACCCTGTATGAGTCATAACTGCTGAACCTAGGGTACTGAACTTACCATTGTAAACCCTGTCAACCATGGTACCTTGATCCACAAAGACTCATGAGCCAGGCATGGTGGTATGGGACACCGTGGTCAAGCTGTCGGCCTACGCTGGGGCCACAAACCTCCCCGTAGTGACCAGTGAGCACCTATGACTCGTGAGCAGATTATGGTGGTATGGGACACTATATTCTTGCTGTCGGCCTACACTGATCAGGCGACGAGTCCTTTGTACTGACCGTGAGCATATTCTGAGTTTACAGGAGACGACGACCCTTCCGTAGCAGTGAGAATACAGTAGGCCTGTATTGATAAGGTGATGGGGGAGCGGTGCAACGAGTGCGAGCAACAACCCTGACAGCCCTTGCAGTGACCTACAAAATATACATCGTATGAGATTACTAGGAGTGATGACCCTAGACAGGATCTGTGTTGGGATTGATATAAGGGAAGTACCTTAGTTTCCCAATCCTGTTGTTTGAATGGACTAATAATAACTCGGTAATCATATTACCATCACATTGCATGTGCCTGGAAGATGTGGAGCACTGTGAGATGATTGCATGCCGCGGGCGTAAGATGGTACCGTATGAGGGAGATCGTCGGTGAGGGCATCCATCATGTCATGTCATATTTCATTAACAACAGTATTAGGATTGTTTGATTTACTGCTTTACTATTATCGCATGATTGATTTGAGAACATGTTAATCCTTGCTCTATTATTCCACTAAGTTAGTTACTCACTCCCACGTTACGGGATGGTGTTTCCGGACACCCACCAGTCCCTATTTTGGTTGCAGATGATGGCGCTGCTTGAGAAGTGGAGCTGGACTTGATGATGATGGGGAGGATCCCTCCTTTATGCGTGTTCTGATCGACGGGATTACAGAGAGGTTGATTAGATGCCTTGACACTTGTCATTTTATATTTTTAGAGCACTCATGTATATTCTTTCTTTCTATTTTGAGGTATACATGTATATGTTTAACCTGGTAACATATTCACACTCTGGGGACTTACAATCAATTATATATTATATATATGTATCACAGTCTTCAGCTTGTTAATTTAACTGTCTCTGGAGTATGATATGTTGTTTTAGCTTAATCCCACTCATGTTTAATACATTAACACATACAACATTCAATCATACACATTTATGTTGTATAAGTGATGTTCTGGAACTCGGGAGTGGAGTTTTTACTCGACCCCCGATTTTTGGGATGTTACACATACGCACCGTGAGATGAAGACACTGAGGGAGTATAGGCGGGGGCATGAATCATTATCGCATATCATTCTTACATTAACAAGAGTATTTACGATATGATTGTTGTACTGCTTTATCATTACTGCTTAATTGAATTGATAACATGTTAACCTTTGCTTTATTGTTCCACTGAGTTGATCACTCACTCCCACATTTTGGGACAGTATTTTAAACACAAACTAGACCCTGTCTTAGTTGTAAGTGATGGCGATGCCTACAAGGCGGAGCTTGACTTCGAGGACGATGAGGGAGTATTCTCCTATATGCAGTTTTCAGGCGAGTTTATGTAGATCATTCTGATCGATGGGGCTGTAAGGTTTAGATACTGTAGCTGGACCACCACATTTTAAAATTTTGTATTTTGAATGATTCAAGTAATTGTGTAACCTAGAACATTATTATACTCTAGAGACGTACCACCTCTTACATGCTTTATACATATTTATTTCAGTCTTCCACTGGCGTAATTTAAATTTATCTCTAGAGTATGATATGCTGCTTTAGTCTAATCTCACTCATGTTTAAAGTACTAATACCGACAACATTTAACTCATCATTATCTATGTTGCATAAGTGATGCGTTGGAACTGGAGAATTGGGATCCTGCTCGACTCTCGATTTTTAAGGCGTTACAAGTTGCTATCAGAGCATGATTTCGATTAAAATGGACTTGGGTTATGATCACACGATGCACACTGACGTCCTTTAACTTAGGAGGGTGCGATAAAATGTAGGAACAAGTATAGGGTTCTCAATTTCATTAATCAGCGAAATTAATCAAAATCTACCGCCGAGATCGGGCCCGTACATGCCTGTGATCACTTGAGGCGATCCTGGATAACTTCTAGGCCGTTAATTGACGGGTTTAGACAAAGATTTAACCCATTCCAACCTCAAACAATCCAAAAAACATGAATGTACATAAGATGGGACCCAAAATGACTCAAAACGGAGTCAGGGGCCAAATCATACAATTTAAGGGGAGACCCAAAGTGGACCCCGCATGTTTTCGGCACCCCAGGGGGGTGTGGTCCTCGTCACCATGCAGAACCATCACCAGCAAGGCAGACGCCCCATGGGGCCCCTTCGGCAAGGTCCCCACCAGCCGACCGTCCATGGGGCCCTCCACACACGCATGGAACCCCCCCCCCCCCCCCTTCCTCTCTAAAACCCCATTTTAGGGTGTATTTACAAAGAACCAACCCCCCTCCACACCATGTTCTCACCCAAATCTCTCAAATCTTTCATTCTCTCTATTTCACCTCACAAATTGTAAAACTCGTATCCTAATTCGTAATGTTCCTTAGACTTTTGCGGTCGTTCCGATCGATTTCTGGCGACTCGCGATCTGTAACCGGCGTTGTGCGCAATCCTGAAACAGATTCTGTCGGTCTGAGTTAGTTCAACATGAGACTTGTACCAGTGCGACCGCGCTGTCGCCGCGGTTCCGATGTCGCGTCTCACGCGCCGAGGCGATACCCAGGCCAGGAGATGTGGGCCCGTGTTCAGTTCGAGAAAACACCACGCATTACGAATTACGAGGAAATCTCTACGAGATGTCCCATCAATCAATCAATCACTCATGTCAAGTACAAGTCAAATCACTCCATACCCAAGTACAACAACTCATACCTTTCTCTTACACAAGCAAGCCCAAGGTCAACCCTCACATCACTTCACCTCTCTCTCCACCCATCCCTTCTTACAACACACCACTCCACCCATCACCCATCACACCACATCACTCCATCACCCTTTTTCACCCATCACTCCCCTCTCTCTCTCATTCATTCTCAAAAAAAAGAAATTTCCAAGCAAAAAAGCTTCACACGTCCAAGCTCTCTCTCCCTCTCCCAAATGCCAAGTGTGGCCCACTTTCCCTACTCTCTCATCTCTCATCTCAACCGTTGATCCATCATCTACCACTGTTAAAAGTCAAGCAAAGGAGCTAAGGAGGCTAGGGGAGCAAGGAGGAGGCTTAGAGGTGGGTGCTCTACCATTAAATTCTTTTTAGGGACCACTAGTTGGTGGGACCCATTTTTGATGTATGATTTGTATTATGTGGGGCCCATAGTGGCGGGGCCCCACCATCACCGTCTCTTGTTCTCTCTTTCTCTCTCCTTATCCTTCCCCTAAAATGAAGTGGGCCCCACCGATGCATGATAAATCTACTCCATCCATCAAATGGTGTGGCCCACTACATCTTAGATAAATGATATATATATATATATATATATATATATACATGCAAGGTGGGCCACGATCGTGTGGGACCCACCTTGGTGAACGTGGACCATGTCCCTGTGGGACCCACCGTGTTGTATCTGTTTAAAGCACGCCGTCCAGCGTCTCTGGACGCTGGACTGGCAGCGTTAACACACTGCACGTTTCAAAAAAAAAAAAGGGAAAAAGTATACTTTTACAGTGGGCCACTGATGCAGGCCCCACCTTGAGGTATTTGCTTGATCCAAGCCGTCCATCCTTTTTCTCAGATTACATTAGGCGTTGAGCCAAATTTTGGGACCAATCTGACTCTCAAGTGGGCCATACCATCTAAAACATGTGGAGACATGCCTGAATATATAAGAGCACTTGGTGGGACCTACTTGAAATTTGGACGCATCTTAAACTTAGACTGAACGGTCCACCACGTGGGACACACATATTAGACGATTTGGATCATCTTATTGTGGGCCCCATATTTTAAAAAAAAAAAAAGAGAAAAAGAAAGAAAAGGGAAGGGAAATGGTGGGCTGCTCCAACATGGCCCCACCTTGATGTATATATTTAATCCAAGCCATCCATTTTATTCTCGGGATCGATTTAGGCATTGAGCCGAAAAATGAGATCGATCCAATTATCTGACGGGCTGTGGCATTAAGAATACTAGTATCTTCCTTTAAAACTTGGAAAAATGATTTCTGGGGTCCACCAGAAGCTTGGACCTACCTGAAACTTGGTTTGGGTGCCTAATTTTGTGGAACACATGCAATGGATGGGGTAGATCTGGTTAATGTGAGTCCCACCTAGGATAAAAAAAATAATTTTCTTTTTTGGCATGACTTTGTGCCATGAGTCCAGAGACGTCCACGTTAAAAAGGGTGGCCGCATTGGCCCACTTGTAGACTCCACCATGACATATGTTTTACATCTATACTGTTCATTTAATAGGTCCCCTTGAATGGTGCGTTGACTCCAAAAATCATCCACAAACTGAACTCAGGTGGGCCATACCATCCAAATCATGTGAAGACATGCCTAAATCATATAAAAACACTTGGTGGGGCCTATCTGAATTTTTAATGTGGCTGAAATTTGGTGTGAACCCTCAAACAGGTGGGACACACGTAATGGACGGGTTGGATTGCAAATAAACACTTTGATGGGTCCTGCATGGGACCCACTGTGGTATGTGTGGCTTACCACACTGTCCACAACAGTGGGTGGTGACATCACTATGATGCAAGTGTTTCACTCACGCCGTCTGTCCACGGCAGTGGACGGTGGCCCCCACTCAGATGTATGTATTGTGTCCACGCCGTCCATCACGTGGGCCCCTGGCCACGTGACGTTATGAACAGGTTTGGATGGCAATAAACATTACAGTGGACCCAGGTTGGGTAGAAAATATACATTACGGTGGGCCCTGGGTCTATATGACTTATCAACAGGTTTGAATGGAAAATAAACATTTTGGTGGGCCCCTTGCTACATGGCCTTATCAACAGGTGGGATGTAAAATAAACATTTTGATGGGCCCCTTGCCACACGGCCTTAACAACAGGTTGGGTGGCAAATACGCATTTCAGTGGGCCCAGGATTGGATGAAAAATAAATGTCATAGTGGGCCCACATGGGAGTCTACCATGATGCATGAGTTTCATCCAAACCGTCTAACCATTTTAAGATCATTTTAAGGCCAATGTTGAGGCCCACTTTGTTATATATGGGCCCATGTGTGTAGGCCCATTTGATGTATTTGTGGCCTAATGTTGAGGCCCACTTTGGTATATATAAGGCCTATGTGATTAGGCCCATTAGATGCACATAAAGCTTATGTGATTGGGCTCATTTTAATGCATTTTAAGGCCCATGGGTGATGGCCCATTGCAAAGTACCTAAGGTCCATTGGTGAGGCCCATTGAGGTGGCCCACTTGATGAATATAAGGCCCATGAGATACGACCCATTTGATGTATTTGAGGCCCAATGGGATGTACCTAAGGTACATTGCAATGTGTGATTCCGCCATGATTTATTTAATGATATTTAAGGCGAACCGAGCCTTGGGAGCAATGATGGTTTGACGTCCACATTGTAAGATTAATGTGGGTTAAATGTCCGCATTGTCACTCTCCCTAGGGCCTACTAATAGGCCTAACTCTTTGTGTATGAGGCCCATGTGCAGGGCCCACCTGTGACGTATATTAGGCTCATGTGTAGGGCCCACCCATTAAGTATTGGGGCCCGTGGATTGTGATGTATCTTCGGCCCAGATGGCAAGACCTGATGTTATGTATGAGAGACCTAAGGGATGTGGCCCATTATACTGTACATGCGGCCTATATATGGGGACCATTATAATGTTACATATGGCCTTATGTGAGGACTAATGTGGTACATGTCAGGCTTAGGTGATAAGGTCCACTTTGATATACTTGTGGCCTATTAGTGCGCCCCATTGATGCGACTCACTTAATGTGTATGAGGCCCATTAGTACGGCTCATTGATGCAGCCCACCTGTTGTGTACATGTAACCCTTGAGTAAGGCCCATTGTGTTGTATATTAGGCCCTTGTGTGAGGCCGTGGGCCCATTATATCTTTGGATCTGTGAGGGTCACTCCTTGGGACAATGTTGGTTAGATATCCACATTGTCGAGGTCGATTGTTGATGCCGGATATTGATACCAATTATGAGTATGTGACTGCATAGCATCATGATCCATGCCCATATACATCATCTGCATGTATGTTATGAGATACGATTGACCATTGCATATGTCATAGTGCTGGTTGTTACGAGACTCCCTGATAGGCTGAGATTGTCTCACATGAGTGCACGGTTTGCGTAGGATTGATGCATGATTGGATTGTATGACTCATGCATCTTGCATTCTGTGCTGTGATTACTGTATGCCCTAGCGACATCAGGGTCGTAGCCTCCACAGGCATATCATGGATGGCCAGATGGGACACCGAAAATCTGTTCTACATGGGGTGCTATAGATATCCCTAGGTGAAAGTCCCTAAACCCTCTTGGTTCTAGAGGTTACTCCAATGTCTAGAACGAGTGGGTAGATGGGCGCCGAGTGCCGATTACCAGATGGCTGCGCTCTCCACTGTGTCGCGGTCGATTGGAAGGGGGTGTAGCCTTACCTGCCCGAGAGGAGGGGCAATGCTAGGCTGAGTCTGACCAGCTTGAGGAATGGGTCCGTTATTGACGAGCCGAGCCCGATATTGGCAGGCAGATAGTGAGGTCTCTTTCACTCACCTTGTTGCGCGCGATGGGACGGCAATCTGATATGGAGTGTAATAGACCCCGGTGATTTTCCAGAGAGAAACCGTACTAATATGTGGACTTATTGAGTAGGAATTGCATGTTCATTCATTCATTCGTTCATTCACTATCCACTCGGGCTGGTGGTGCGCAATTAATTGTTGTGTACCTTCGTTATGGAAAGAATTTCGGTTGGGCGCGCAACTAACCTGAGATCAGGAGTCTACCACATTGAGTCTGACTATCCAAATTTAGGTATGGGACTGGTTTGGATAGAAGTCCTTGTGGTGGACCCAGTAGCCTGCGATACTACATACTATTATCCAGACTTCACACTCCAGCATGGTCATTTCATTCGCATCGCATATTTCATTACGTCCGCAGGCATATGGCATTTTGGGTTGCTATATTTCTGTACTTATATAGCCTAGACAGACTTAATAGGATTTGTATATTGCATTACATCCTCGGCATTTGATACTTGACTCTTTATGACTCCTTAATGCATATCTATTTTATATTACGTTTCTGATAATTGACTGACTTATGAACTTGTCCATACTTTCGCTTACTCTGTCATTGTATGATTTATGATCTTGTCAGTATTTCAGGTTATGCCAATAATGTACGATTTATGAATTACCAGTAATTTCGGTATTGTATGATGATGGTATTGTATTGAACATTTGATACTTACCTTGTGCACACACTTACACCACCCTCTAAGCTTTCTATAAGCTTATGCACGATAGATGCATGCAGGTAATGTTAGGTTGCAGCAGTGTTGAGCTTGGAGCATGCAGTGGTCTTCTGTAGCTTGATTTTTTTCTTTATTTATGTATTCCCTTTCATCATTGTACTCAAATGATTATATTAGTGGATATGTGATGATGATGTTTCCTTTATAATTTGGGTAAACTTGTGGTTATGCTTATTACAAGACAAATGTACGTTCGAAAAATTCTCCTTGTAGGATCACAGGATTGGAATCTGGCATATGTTGCGCTAAGAGCCGAGAATGGGGTACTACGGAGGCTGTCGGCACCGGATTCGGCGATCGAGATTCTTGTGAATCTGATTTCTGGGTTTGGGGCGTGACACAAATCCACCTTCAAAGCTTCAAGTCTTCTTCCATCATCATCACTAAGTGATTTAAATCCCACTAACTCTTTCAATCCCTCCCAAATCTTCTTCCATATCTCCTAAACACCACCTTTTCCTTCATTTTCACACCATCTCCCTCTTTTCTTCCCATTTGAGTGCAAAAATCCACTTGGGTGTCTCACACTTCCCAGACCCACTAACCCATCCTATTTTTCATGGTTTTCTTTGCGGTGGTTACCGTCATCTTCTCCATCTCTACACTCTTGTCTCTCATGGTGAGGAAAAGAGTGGCCCCAGATGAGGCCGGGCTAAGCCAACCATGTCGTCCAACAAGGAGGGTGGACGCTGAAGCAAGTACCAGAGCGGAGGTCCAAGCGGGACCTCGACCCTCGGATTCTGTTGAAGAGATCCTTACTACCGAACATCAGTCTCGGTAGGTTCCGTAATCGCAAGGTCGTGTTTGAAGTACACGTTAATGAGAAGATGTTTGGGATGTACCCGGTCATCGACTTTCTCATGGACAACAGGTGGGGTCCCATATTCAAGGCAAAGGAGCCTACAAGTGAGAACACGGTACGTACCTTCTATGCCCTCATTCGGAACCTGCTGTTGAAGCCTCTCCAATTTTTCATTCCTTTGGGAAGGCAGGAGGTTATGATTGGTGTGGATGACATTACTCGTGTCATGGGTATTGAAAAGGGATTAGTGCATGTTAGTGAGAAGGATTGCTCTAGTGAGCAGGAAAAGAGACTCCGCACGTGATTCCTCTGTGACCAGCAGGAGTATTGGAGGCGGGGGACTGACCTCGTTGCAAGTAAAATGACAAATGACTTCTGTCTGCTCCACAACATATGCACGTTTAACGTGTACTCCTGGGCAAAAAAATGCACCGAGTGCACGAGGTTCATGGTGGACTTCTTGTTTCGAGTTGAAAAAGGAGACAAAATATGTCTGCCCACTCTAATCCTAACATAGATAATCAAGGCGGCAAGGTCTAATAGGGAAAGCACCGTGCTGCCGTTTGGCCGACTGATTTGTAAGATCGCCCACCAATACAGCTTCTAACTCCATATGGATGATGTCGTCCTAATCCATATTATCAGTGCTAACACGCTTGACAGCATGGGGATTGGCAAAAGGCAATGTCAAGGCCGACATGGGGAGCAAAGCGCAACACTGAAGAGGGAAGTGATGAGATCGAGGAGAACGAAGGTGAGGAGCACAATGGCGATGAAGAAGAAGGAAGTGGTGAGGAAGGACAGACAAGGGAAGAAGAGGAGGCACAAGAGCCGGATGAGGCACCTCCTCTTGCCACACAAGTGCCTGATATGGACCGGGCTACTTTAGAAGCCCACTGGGCTCGAATTGGGGAGACCCAAGCCACCCTGCGACAGGAGGTCGGACAGGTCTGGGCTGAACTTGGACAGGCCAGAGCTAAGCTCAATGAAACTGAGGCCTTCATGAAACAGAAGTTCAAGAAGGTGTCTCGTACTTTGAGGGCTATCTTGTGTTGTGTGCAGGATAAGAGTGCACCTCCACCGTCATCGAATTCTGACGACTAGTTGTACCTGTAGTCATCTTCTGTTTTGTCTTGTTGCTTGCTTTCTTCTTATTGTTATGTGTAGCATTGTTAGGCTTAGTAATATGGTCAAGTATTTAGCGTGCTTTAATGTTTAAAATCCTGCTTATGTTAGCTCACATGCATCTTCTGTCGCGATCTATGTAATACTGCATCTCATGTATTGAGATAATTTTGATAAATGAAATGCATGAAGTTTTCTTTAAAGATGTGTGTGAATGCTGTGATTGAGTTTGTGAGTATTTTGAATCTAACTTGGGTTGTACCCTATGTTGTATATAGGGAATGCCACCTAAGGCCGTACGGAGTTCGGCACATCTCACCTTTGGCGATTTGATTGACGGGGCACCTCCCCCGAGCAATAGCCAGACGGACCCTAGTACGGGCCTGACTCACGCTACTATGCCGGATTCTCAGCCGGCCACTGGCCCCACTAATGGGCCTGCACCTGTTGCATAATCAATTCCAGAGCAGAACCGTATGTCTACTTCGGCATCGTGCATGCCCCGGTCTGCTCCCCCTATTAATAGGTTAGAGCAAATGATGCTCTTGATGCAGTAGCAGCAGCAGCAGTTCTTGACCTCCATGGCCGGTATCTTTTCCCATAGTATGAGCGTGACTCCACCTGCCTCACCTATGCACCCTGTTGGGAACACGAGTGCCAGTGACACATTCGAGCGATTCCAGCACTTGTGGCCTCCTACTTTCGTGGGTACTCATAGAACCGAAGAGGCTGAATATTGGCTTGACCGCATCTCTAAGATGTTGAGGCCGCTGCACTGTACTGAGGCAGAGAAAGTTAAGCTAGTCACCTTCATGGTTGAGAAGGAGGCCAGCCTTTGGTGGGACAACGTCATACGGACTGTTGCAGTCGGATATGTGTGGACATGGGTAGCCTTTAAGACCTGCTTCCTCGAGAAGTACTATCCCCTCACATATCACCACGAGAAGGAGAGTGAGTTCCTCCGCCTCCGACAGGGAGGGATGACAGTGGAGGAGTATGAGAACAGATTCACAGAGCGGGTAGGTATGCTCCATTGATATTGGCCGATATGTCGATGCGTATGTGGTGATTTTTCGAGGGTCTGCGACCCGATATCCACTCGTAGATGTGTTGCACTAACATACCCAGCTATGCTGAGCTAATGAGCATGTCTATGCGAGCTGAGCAGGACGGGGATAGGCAGTCCCGTATGCGAGCACCCATGGCTCCTAGGCCACGACCAGAGATGCCGAGCAGGCCATTTCTTGGCAAGAGGCCATGGGCAAACTCTCCTCCCAGGCTTGTAGCGTCACTGGCTCAGCTGGAACTGACAGACTTGCGATGCACATACTGTGGGAAGACAGGTCATACAGATAAGTATTGTTTCACCAGGATGAGGGACAGCGGATTTTTCCCACCTCAGAGGACCAACCGCCAGCTTCCTCAAGCCATATCAACATCGCCTCTACTGTTGGCACCAGCACATCCATCCTTTAAGCCACCTGCTCCTCGTTTTAGGCCACCTCAAAGGCCTATGGTACCGCAGTCGAACCGTCAGTAGCAGGCTCGGGTGCATTCACTGACAGCAGGGGCATTCGAGATAGCAGATGCAGCACCGATGGCTTTTGAGGTCACCACTCATATCCAAGGTACTCCAGTCTTTTTATTGGTGGACACCGGGTCCACTACCTCCATCATATCATGCACGACAGTCAAGCGACTGAGGTTAGACACTGCTCCTACGAAGGGAGTGAGGGTCCTTACCATCACAAGGATTTTTTCTGACGTTACCTGGATTTGTGAGGGTAGCTCGATAGACTTAGGGAGTAAGTCAGTACCAGTTGACCTGATTGTTGCCCCGCTATATCATTACGAAGTTATTCTCAGTATGGATTGCCTCACTGAGATGCAAGTAGAGATTGATTGTGAGGCTAGGGTGGTGACAGCCCATGGACCTGAGGGCACGGCTTTTACTTTCCCTATTCAAGTTAGTCACCCTTCCCGTTTGAGTTGTTATGCTTCTCTATTGGAGAGTATTGATGGCCAGACGTTGGAAGATACGCCTATGGTTTAGGACTTCACAGATGTATTCGAGAAGATCCTGGGACTACCTCCTTGGCACGAGATCGACTTTACTATCGATCTTGTGCCTGGTACGACACATATCTCATTGCCAATATATCGCATGCCTCCCTGTGAGATGGAGAAACTGAGGAGACAAACTGATGATTTGGTAGAGGCAGGGTTCATACGACCAAGTGTGTCTCCTTAGGGAGCGCCTGTGTTGTTCGTGAAGGAGGACAGTTCACTGCGATAATGTATTGATTATCGCAGGTTGAACCAGGTAACAGTAAAGAACAAGTATCCTTTGCCCAGGATAGATGATCTGTTCGATCAGTTGAAGGAGGCACGATATTTTTCAAAGATTGACTTACAGTCAGGGTATCACCAGTTGCACGTCAGGGAGGAGGACGTGCAGAAGATGGCTTTCAGGACCAGTTTTGGACATCATGAGTTTCTCGTGATGACATTCGGCCTTATGAACGCACGGACCGTGTTCATGGACCTGATGAACAACATGTTCCAACCATTTCTATTCTGATTCGTCATCGTGTTTATAGATGACATTCTGATATACTCTAAGAGTCGTGAAGAGCACGAGGAGCACCTGCGAGCAGTCTTCGATACTCTCAGGAAGAACCAGTTGTTTGCACAGTACAAAAAGTGTGACTTCTGGAAAGAGGAAGTCAAGTTCCTGGGACATGTGGTGTCTAAGGAAGGAATAGCAGTTGACCTTTCTAAGGTAGCCGCAGTTCAGGACTGGGAGCAGCCCAGTTCGGTTACTTAGGTGAGGAGCTTTCTTGATCTGGCAGGGTACTACCGTCGATTTATTAGGTACTTCTCCAAGATTTCCAGACCGTTATCTCAGTTAACATGGAAGGATCTAAAGTTCGCCTAGAATGAGAAGGTAGAAGCACCTTTTCAGGAGCTGAAGGATAAGTTGACATCCGCCCATGTGCTAGTATTGTCAGAGCAAGGGGTTAAGTATACTATATATACCGATGCATCTCGCGTTGGTCTGGGTTGTGTCCTTATGCAGAAGGATAGAGTGATTGCTTACGCCTCGAGACAGTTGAGGAAACACGAGGAGAATTACCCTACACATGACTTAGAGTTGGCAGCCGTCATCTTTGCACTGAAGCTCTGGAGACATTACCTCTATGGAAAGGATTTCGAGCTCTTTTGTGACCATAAGATCCTCAGATACATATTCACTCAGCGGGACCTGAATATGAGACGCGGCGGTGGATGAAGACCTTAAAGGACTTCAAGTTCGAGTTTCCTACCATCTAGGCAAGGCTAACCTTATGGTTGATGCATTGAGCCGCAAGAAGACCATAGAGTTTGTGACTCCACTGATGATGGCAGAATGGGGTATGGTCGAGTTCGTGCGTGACTTCAAGCAGAAGCTCACCGTGGAGGAGCCGTTCGAGAGCTTCGCTCACGTTCGTGTGCGACCACGTATTGATGATAGGATCATCGAGGCCCAGAAGGGTGACGGATGATTGTTTGAGCTTCGAGAGTAGGCTAGTGACAATGAGGATGCCGAGTGGAGAGTTAGTACGGATGGAGGCTTACGTTATCGTGGCCGCCTATGCGTTCCCGATACTCATGACTTGAGACGGAAAGTTCTCGAAGCAGCCCATAGTTCGAAGCTTGAGATGCATCCTGGTAGCACGAAGAAGTATCGAGACATGAAGAGATCGTAATGGTGGGACAACTTGAAGATCCACATAGCAAATTATGTGTCTCATTGTCTCACGTGCCAACAAGTCAAGACAGAGCATCGACGACCTCTTGGACTACTTCAGCCCATGCCCATAGCGGAATGGAAGTGGGACTTCATCTCTATGGATTTCATATCAGGGCTGTCGAAGACGAGGAAGGGACACGACTCCATTTAGGTGATCGTGGACCGGTTGACGAAATCGGCCCATATTCTCCCCGTCAAAGTTTCGAACTCTGCAGATGAGTTGGTCAGGTTGTACATCAAGGAGATCGTACATCTGCATGGAGTTCCCCTAGAGATCATGTCGAACCAAGACACACGATTCACATCCATCTTCTGGACGTGCATCCAGGAGGCAATGGGTGTGAAATTGAAGTTCAGTACCGCGTTCCACCCACAGACTGATGGGTAGATGGAACAGGTAAATCAGGTATTATAAGATATGCTACGAGCTTGTGTGCTGGATTTCAAAGACAGTTGGTACAACTGTCTCCCTTATGAAGAGTTTGCTTACAACAATAGTTTTCAGGCGAGCATTGGTATGGCTCCATATGAGGCCTTGTATGGGTGTCCCTGTCAAGCACCGCATTGCTGGGCAGTGGTTAGTGAGAAGAGTCTGATTAGCTTAGAGTTAGTATAGGTAACCTCAAAGAAGATTGACATTAGCAGGCATCGACTTCTAGCAACACAGAGCAGATAGAAGAGCTACGCCATATGAGGTAGCGACCATTAGAGTTTGAGGTTGGAGATCATGTCTTCCTTCAGGTTTCCCCGAGTCCTTCGGTTTAGCAAGAAAGGGAAGCTCACGCCAAGATTTATTGGCCCATTTCAGATACTGGATCGAGTGGGGTCAGTAGCGTACCGTCTGACGTTGCCCACGCCTCTCGTAGGCGTGCATAACGTATTTCATGTATCTATGTTGAAGAAGTACGTTCCTAATCCTTCGCACATTATTAGATGGGAGCAAGTGCAGTTGAGCGAGGATGTTACATATGTACTGCGTTCGACGCACATCCTAGATAGGAAGGAGCAGGTGTTACGCAGTAAAGTGATTTCGCTTGTGAAGGTACTGTGGACACATCACACGGAGGAGGAGGCTACTTGGGAGACGGAAGCTGAGGTCTAAAAAAACTACTCTCAGATTCTCGAGAAGTACGAAAAGGTACTAATTTCAAGGATGAAATTTTTCTTTAAGGGGATAGATTGTAACATCTTGGAAAAATTCGTACAGAGACCCGAGTACCACCCCAAGCAGAAATCACTAAGGACCAAATCCTTTAGAAATTAAGTGAAACATAACTACTGCTAAACTAGATTACTTATGAAATTTGCACTAATCACTTTAAATATGATCTGCAAAAACTAAAACTTGTAAAATCATTTATGCTACGATACCTGAAAATTCAGGATCCATCTCTAAACCCAATTGCTCTCGGGAGCATCTTGAAACTCCATATTGAATCTGGACCGCGCGTCGAAAGTTCAATAACTACGAAACTATACGATTATGACCACCTTTCTGGACTTGACAACCACCTCGGAAATCAAGTCCTAATAGCACCCAAAAATGCATAACTTAAGCCCGGAGCAAAGTATGTGAGAAACGTGAATATTTTTAGGAAATGAACTGAAACTTAAGTGAATTGAGTCAGTTTACTTGCAGGAAAAATCTAAGGATTCAGACCATCAAAATCTGACCCAATTACACCCTCGAATTAGGAGAAATTTTCAACACATGTCAGTGCACTTGTGGCCTAATCGAGTACCGGTGACCGTCGAACTAAAACTGGTCCGCCACGAGCGATCTATAAATCCGATCGGAATGAAAACTTAGGTTGACCGAGATCCAATGTTAGGGAGCTTAAGTCCAACCACATTCAGCAAAGGGGCTTCTAGAAGTGTTCTGTTGGATCGAAACAGGTACTATTTGGCTATAACCTAAGTTTACTGTCATGCCCCAAACACGGAAATTGGATTCACAGAAATTTCGATCACCGAATTCGGTGCCGACAGCCTCCGTAGTGCCCCATTCTCAGCTCCTGGCAAATATATGCCAGATTCCAATCCTGGGATCCTACAAGGAGAATTTTCTGAATGGTTTTTTTTTGTAATGGAGCATAACCACAAGCATAACCAAGTCACAAAACAACATCGCCACATATCCACTATATCAAAAACTTTAAGTACAATGCGGAAAGGAAAATACAAGGTGATCAGAAGCTCTAAAATAGTCAGATGCACACTCCTGCCTCAGCGCTGCTACTGTCCAACGCTACCTGCACGCAACTATCGTGCATAAGCTTGCAAAAGCTTAGAGGGTGGTCTAAGTGTGTACGCAAGGCAAACGCTAAGTGTACAATATCAGAGTAATGTGGAAGTATGCAGTAAGTCCATGAATAAAATCAATCGTACCAAGGTTATGTGATGGAAGGCATGAATGCTATCGGTCATACCAAGGCCATGCGATGCGAGATATGAATGTCATTGGCCACACCGATGCAATGTGAGGCTTACATAGCCGAATGTCATATGCAAAATGCAATCCAAGCAAGTCGGTACTCATCAAGTATATATATCAGTACAGTTTCTCTCTGGATATCACCGAGGTCTAATACACTCACACTGACTGCCTCCTCCCTAGCTGCACAACCAAGTAAGAAGAATAGACCTCACTATCCGCCTGACCAGTAGTCTGCCAATACCTACCTGGCTCGTCAATAGTGGACTCATTTGTGAGCTGGCCAAAATCATCCTAGCTTATAGCCCCCTCACTCGGACGGATAAGGCCACACCCCCTTCCAACCGACCACGACACAATGGGAGACGCGGCCTACTAGTATTCGGCACTCGGGCGCTCATGTATCCAATTGGTCTAGACGTTGGAGCATCTCCTAGTACCAAAAAGGTTCTGAGACTTTCACCCAAGGACATCCTAAGTGCCCACAGTACTAGAACCAAGTATTTTTGATATCCGATACAGCCATCCATGATGTACCTGTGGAGCTACGGCCCTGATGTCGCTAGGGCGTGCAGTGATCAAGTCACACATATGCGAGATGCATGAGTCACACCGTCAAATCATGCAGCAATCCAGCACGTACTACGAGATCATGTGGGGCACTTTATCTCATAACGAGTCCCGTAAATGGTCTGCCCAATGGCGTATGTTATGATCAGTCACTACTCATATCAAGCATACATATGATGCATATGGGCATGAGTCATGAGATTATACTAAGCATATTATAAAGTAATGGACTACTCTTACGATGCAGATGAGCCTAGACGGCCTATAACAACTAGTATGGGCTTACCAATAGGCCCTAAGGAGAGATACAATGCGGACATTTAACCAACATTATACTTATAATGTGGGCGTCAAACCATCATTGTTCCTTAGGCACGGCCCGCCATAAGTAACATTACATAAACCATGGGAAATCACACATTGTAATGGACTCTAAGGACATCCCGTTGGGCCTCGACCCATGGGCCTTGGATACATTGAATGGGTCGTATCACATGGGCCTTACATTCATCAAATGGGTTGTATTAGTGGGCCTCACCAACGAGCCTTATGTACATTGCAATGGTCCATAACCTGCGGGCCTAGAGTACATTACAATGGGCCTCATAATATGGGCCCTACATTTATAGAAAAGTGGGCCTCAACAATGGCCTTATACACCTCAAGATGAACCACAACAATGGGCGATAAATAAGAGCTACAAATGCATCAAGGTGGGCCTCCACGAATGGCCACAAGTACATCTATATGGGTACCATCACGTGGGCCTTATATAAACCAATGGGCTTTGACCCATGAGCCTTAGAATACATCAAAATGGGCCTTAATACATTACAATAGGCCTTAACCCATGGGCTCTAATGCATCTCTATGGGCCTCAACCCATGGGTCTTACATTCACATCAAGGTGAGCCTAATCATATGGCCTTACATATATTAAATAGGCCACACTAATTAGGCCCTATAATCGCCAAGGTGGGCCTCAGCAACGGCCACAAATACATCAATATGGGCCACCTCAAATGAACGGCAAAGATAAACTGTAACACCCCGGATTTTGGCCAATCTGGGATTTGACGTCCTTAGACAGTGGGTCAATTAAAACACCTGAAAAATCGCTTAGAACCCAATTTCATAGCCAAAGAAATCACTTAGGGTTAATTCCTTTAGAAACTAAGCATAAGTTAGCTAGCGCAACGCTGGAGTAGCTGTGAAACAGTCCCTGATCACTTTAAATACGTTCTACAAGATCCAAATCGAGTAGAACGTATGACTCCATAATACTCTATAACCTCGGATCAAACTCTAAGCGGGTTTGTTCTCTGGACCACTTTGAATTCTTGTATTGGATTTAGACCGCGCGTCGAAAGTCCGTTACTTCCTATCTTAGACCGTTAGAACCGCCCAGCTGGACTTGACAATCATTTCGAAAATCAAGTCAAACCGATAATCACAGACTATTTCATTGAGCCCGGACTGAAGAGACCGCAAATAGGGACAGAATTGGAATTTCAAATTCAAATCTGGCACACGACTTGACACGTCAGTATTAAGCATTCTGACTGTCAGAATTCATCCAGATTACACCCTCGGATCAGGAAAAATTTCTATTTATTATTATGAGACTTCCAGCCCTGATCTACGTGCGGTGACCGCTGAACTGAAACTGGTCCGCCACGTGCGATCTGTGAACCCTGCCGAACTGAAAACTTAATACGTGCTATATCTGGTACGCATGAGCTTAAGTCCGATCGCATTCGACCAGGGGACCACCAGAAATCATCTTTTGGACCGAAACAGCCCCGCTTTGGTTAAGCATCAAGTGAACTTTGTTCCCGAGCCTATTCCGGACATTTTTAAGCTTATAAAAGGGGTTGAAACCCTCTCATATCTCTCCCATCCGAATTTGGGAAAAGTCCTAGATTGAGGGAGAGAAAAGGTGAGAGATTGTGAGAGAGGTGGGAGAGAATTTCCTGCTGCTGGTGCTACCCGCTACACGTGTTTAAGCCACGCGATCCAAGCACTTTCCCGGCGATTCCTCCACGTTTTCAGGTAAGAAATAGCCCTAGAAGTTGCTGATTTGATGTTTCTTCCGTTCCATAGCTTGATAGTTAGTAAATCTCGTAAAACAGGTTCTCTTATCGCAGTAGACGAAGCGTATACGCTCCGTTCGAATTTCAACATCCATAAGAGACAAGGTGCGGATTTTAGACGCTTTGATTGACTGTTTCCAAAGCTTTCAATGTCGTTTAATAGTAGATTCTCGACGGCAACGCCGTTTGACATGTACAACATGCTGTCCGTTTCCTGTTTCGTAAATCAACGAAGAATATGAGATTTAGGGCATTTTAGTCATTTGTAGGAAGTACCGTTTTCATTCATAGTTTGCTGATGTGATTGACATGAATTGTTGTCGCATTAGAATGTTAGGAATGCGTGCATAATTAGTTTGGCGAAGAGATTCGCCTAAATGCGCATTTCGGGTCGACATACTATATGTAGACTCAAGTGTGTAGTGTAAGTGTTTGTATAAATGCTTGTATTAGTATGTATTGAATTAAATGATGTTATGAATTAATTTGAGATTGATTTCTCAATTAATATGTTGATGTAAATGATTTCCTACATGTTAGCCGTATGTACGATTTCATTATACGTATGAAATGCAAATGTTTGATGTTGCACTTAAGTGGTATGCTATAACATGTACTTGATGATTTCATTATGGTTTAGTTGAGATTGAATTCTCAATTAATAGGCTAATGGAGAGGATTTCCTATATGTTGGCGATATGCATAATTTCATTATATGTGTAAAAGACATGTGTAGGATGATTTACTTAAGTTGTACGTTATAACAGGTGTTAACATGCTCACATGGTTGTATTTCATTTCCATTACTCTTACACGAATGCTGACATGATTCCATGATTGTTTGGGACTATACTTAGTCCAGGCAGTCGGTAACCGAGCGAATTTGCGGTTAGTTTATCTTCGCCACGAACGACGCGTCGATGAACGCGAGCCGTGTTCTGGAGTTGGCGGCAGTGGTTAGGCCACACGAAGTGTTTTACGCACTTCATGTCGTCAACTTGAGATGCGATCGCGCTAGTCGAGCCCGTCAAGTAACCCGACTGGCCATTGTATGTTCACCCTGCATGAGTCATAACTGCTTGAACCTAGGGTACTGAACTTACCATTGTAAACCCTGTTAACCATGGTACCTTGATCCATAAAGACTCATGAGCCGGGCATGGTGGTATGGGACACCGTGGTCGAGCTGTCGGCCTACGCTGGGGCCACAAACCTCCCCGTAGTGACCAGTGAGCACCTAGACTCGTGAGCAGATTATGGTGTTATGGGACACTATATTCTAGCTGTCGGCCTACACTGATCAGGCGACGAGTCCTTTGTAGTGACCGCGAGCGTATTCTGAGTCTACGGGAGGCGACGACCCTTCAGTAGCAGTAGAGTACAGTAGGCCTGTATTGATAAGGTGATGGGGGAGCGGAGCAACGAGTGCGTGCAACAGCCCTGACAGCCCTTGCAGCGACCTACAAAATATACATTGTATGAGATTACTAGGAGTGACGACCCTAGACAGGATCTGTGTTGGGATTGATACAAGAGAAGTACCTTAGTTTCCCAATCCTGCTGTTTGAATGGACTAATAACAACTCGAAAATCATATCACCATAGCACTGCATGTGCCTGGAAGATGTGGAGCACTCTAGGGAGTGTGACATGCCGCGGTCGTAAGATGTTGCCGTATGAGGGAGATCGTCGGTGAGGGCATACATCACGTCATGTCATAATTACATTAACAACAGTATTAGGAATGTTTGAATTACTGCTTTACTATTATCGCATGATTGATTTGATAACATGTTAATCTTTGCTCTATTATTCCACTGAGTTAGCTACTCACTCCCACGTTACGGGACGGTGTTCCTGGACACCCACCAGACCTTTTTGTGATTGCAGATGATGGCGCGGCCTGTGAGGCGGAGCCAGACTTGATGATGATGAGGAGGATCCCTCCTTTATGCGTGTTCTGATTGACGGGATTACAGGGAGGTTGATTAGATACTTTGACACTTGTCATTTTATATTTTTAGCGCACTCATGTATATTCGTTTTGTCTACTTTTGGAGTATACATGTATGTATATAACCTGGTAACATATCCACACTCTGGAGGCATACAACAGTTTATATATGTTATACATACTATCACAGTCTTCCGCTTGTTAATTTAACCGTCTCTGGAGTATGATATGCTGTTCTAGCTTAATCTCACTCATGTTTAATGCGTTATCACAGACAACATTCAATCATACATATCTATGTTGCATAAATAACATTTTGGAACTCGGGAGTTGAGTTTTTGCTCGACCCCCCGATTTTCGGGATGTTACATAAACATACATCTTGGTGAGGTCCATAAGGAAGGACGTGTGGAGAGAACACATACATCACGGTGGGTCCCACCCCGTCAGTACACACGCTCCATGCGAGCCACCTCCACCAGGGATCGTGCCAAGACCTCAAGTGTTGAAAACGAGGTATCTCTACTCCATCTGTCAGTCCAACTGTTGGACTGGATGTGGACAGTGGGTCCCACGTGGGGCCCACCATAACATTTATTTTACATCCAAACTGTTGATAGGGTCACACAGACCTAGGTGAGGAGGAAAAATAAATTTCAGCTTGATCCAAAACTTCTGGGACAATCAAAAGGGATTTCAATGGCAACCATATAATCACCACTGTTTCATATGATGTGGGCCACCTGAGCGTCAGATGGGACTGATCCTTGGAGGGGACCCACTTGAGAATGGGACCCACCATATGAACGGTTTAGATGGAAGATAAACATCAGGGTGGGGCCCACGGCTGGAGCCATGGGTCTGCCTCTGTCCGCCCACCAGCCGTTGGACGGCATGATAAAACACATACATTATAGTAGGTTCCCACCATCTGCCTGGACGGTGGGATGGAACACGTACATCACTGTGGGCTCCACGTGAGGGCCCACCATAATGTTACTTACCATCCAACCTATTGATAAGGTCACAAAGACCTGGATGAATAGAAAATACAAATTTCAGATTGATTCAAAAACCTCGATGGGCCCAAAAAGAGTTTCAATGGTAGAGTTCAATCATCGTTGTTTCTTGTGGTGTGGGCCACCTGAGATCTGGATGTGGCTGAAATTTGGAGGGGACCCACCTCAGGGGGTCGTCCACCTCGTGGATGGAGTGGATACAAAATATACATCATGATGGGGCCCACAGACAGAGCCGTGGGTCCCTGATGGGACGTCGCTCGCATGTGCAGGCGCTGCCTGCGCCTCTAGCAGGAGCAGGCCTACTACATGTTTGATATTTTTATTTTTTTTTTGGAAAACTAAGATTTCATGGTTTTCCACGTGTAGGGCCCGCATCGGACAGATCCATCCCAGCCATTGGCTCCCATGGCCCTAGACAAGTCTATCAAGACCAATATCGGGCCTTTTTCAGCGTTTAGAAAAAATCTGGATAGCTTTCAATGGTAATAATACTGTTTTCAACACTATGGCCCACTAGACACTCTGATCAACCTCATTTTTTGGCTCAACGCTTAAAATAAGTTAATAAATAAGATGGATGGAATGGATTGAATACATACATCCAGGTGGGTCCTATACAAGTGGCCCACCTCAAATGCCTTAACCAAGGAAATATTTGTGTTTTCCTTAACTCACGTTCAGCGTCTAGGGACGCTGGACGGTCTGTCCATGAGAGGTGGGCCTGCTCAGGTGGGCCACCATATGAATGTATGGTGTGGTGCAACACACACTAGGCAGGCCCCATTCATAGACAACTTGGATAAAATATTACTTCATGGTGGGGTCCATCCAAGTGGGCCACAAGGCCATATTATCACAAGAAAAAGGAATTGAAAGAAAGAGAGGGAGAGAGAGAAAAGAGTGGGAGTGGGACACGCGAGATGGAGGGACCCCGACACTATGGGCCCTCCGTTCCATGATCTACATCATAAATCAAGTGGGTCTCATTACACATGGGTCCACCGAAATCAAAAATCAATGGTGGAGATCCTTTCTCCACCAATATGGACGGTCTAGATGACCTTTCTAATGCAAAGAAATAAACATCATGAAGGGGTCCATGGAGAATGGCCCCATCATGGAACGATCATAATGATCCTAGTGAGCCATCAGCCACATCTTAGGGTCCCAAGTGAGATCCAAACTATTGATCGGTTGGCCTCGCTTGGCCCATCTTAAAAACATGAAAAACTATTCTTATCAAGCACCCATCTATCGATCTTCTCGGTCCGTTGGATATCCTATCTCCTTACGCTTCACTTTGATGATGAAAGATGGAACATGGATGGCTAGGATGGGAGATCTTGGGAAGGGAAAGTGGGCCACACAAATTCTTTTCTCACCTTAGAAAGCATGGACGTGGGGTTGCTCTTGCTTGGCTTGGGAATGTTGAGAAATGAGAGGGAGAGAGAGAGTTGTTAGGAGAGATGTGAGTGATGGATGTGAGGTGAGTGATGGGTGAGGTGATGGATTGGTTGACTTTAGGTTTGCTTGACTTGTGGGGAAAGAAAGCATGTGTGCTTTGTACTTGACATGAGAGGTGATTGATGGGATTGATTGATGGGATGGATGGGACATGTTGTAGAGATTTCCTTGGAATTTGCAACGCATGGTGTTTTTGCTCGAACTGAATGTGGGTCCACATCACCTCGTCTGGGTATCGGATCGGTGCGTGAGTTGCAGCGTTGGAACTGCGGCGACGGTGCGGACGCAATGATACAAGTCTCAGATTAAACCGACTCAAATGTATAGGATACGACTTATGGTCATGTGCAAGCATCGATTATAGGTCGTGGATTGCCGAACTTTGACGGGAAGGATCACGGGGGTTGACGGAACAGTACGGATTAGGATACGGGTCTTACATATACCTTGGCCCTGGGGCCATTTCCATTAGTCCTGGGCCTATATAAAGGCCTAAACCCACCCTATTCTATTCCATACAAATTCTCTAAAACCCTAGGAGAGAGAAGAGAAGAAAGAGAAGGAAAGAGAGTGTGTGTGAGAGAGAGTTGGAGTTTGTTCCTGGGATTCTTCCCTGCTGCTCCACGTGCTGAATCAGTCCATCTGTATCACTATATGGGCGATTTTGATTTCGTACTTCGGTAAGAAATCCTAACCCTAACCTGTTATAGAGATTCAAATAGAACAGATGGTGGAATACCTAACCTATTCCCTGTTATAGGTGGTCGTCGTGTCATAGACAAAGGCTTGATCTACAAACTGAGTTCGATACTTGTCTATCAGCGTAAGGTATGGACTATAAACGCTTATGTTATGGTTTTCAAGGCTTTCAATGTCAATAATGATTGATGACTACTTGATTGCTTCCACATGTGCCTAGATACGAGGTTTACCGTATATTATGCATATATATAAAGTATGTTGATTTTACATGCATTCCATGTGTTTATTGAAATGTTTGAATGAGTATGAAATTACGATTTATGCTTGTTATGTTTATTGACTGTTAATGCATGTCTGTTGCATGTATGGTAAACCCTTTTGTAAAGGGATTTGCTATAATACCTATTATAAATACTTTTTACATATATATGATATGTGTAGCCTAAGTGTTTGATAAAATGCTTGCCTAAATGCATGTATAGTGAGAGTTAAGATGGGATTCTTAACTATGATTTATATTATCCTTCATATAGCCTATCTTATTACTATGTGATGTATGGATGGAATGCTTATGTTTGATAATATGTGTAGTGTGTGTTTTATTTAATTGCGTAAGTGAGATTTATATCTGGTTTCAGTTGCCACATTCTATTCTAGATTACTACATGTGAATATTATAGTGTGGAGTGTGATTGGGGCTACAATGAGTCCAAGCAATCCGTAAATGTCTGTGAGTGGTGGTTGAACTACTTGATCACGATGTACGCACCCAATGAATCCGAGTTGTACACCACTTGTCTGCAGTGGTTAGGCCACACGAAATTTCTTGCGCACTCCATGTCGATCGGCTCGACGTATGCTCATACCAGTCGAGTTTGTCAACTAACCCGGTTGACCCAATGTGTGTTCACCATGTATGGACGTTACTGCTTGAATCTAAGGTACCAAACTCACCAGTGAAAACTCGTTTTAACCTTGGTACCTTGATCCCCTAAGACTCATGAGCCGGGTATAGTGGTATGGGACACCGTGGTCAAGCTATCGGCCTATGCCGGGGTGACAAGCTCACCCATAGTGACCAGTGAGTAACTCAGACTCGTGAGCTGAATATGGTGGTATGGGACACTGTATTCGAGCTGTCGACCTACACTGATCAGGTGACGACCCTTTGTAGTGACCTAGAGCATACTCTGAGACTGCGTTGAGGCGAGGAGTCTTTCCGTAGCCACTAAAGTATAAACTAGGCCTACACTGATCTGGTGACGAGCCCTTTATAGTGACCTAGAATCACAACATCTTATGAGATTTACTAGGACTAATGACCCTAGAATGGATCATTGTTTGGGAATTGATATAAGGGAGGTACCTTAGCTTCTTAATCCTGCTGTATGAAAAAAAACCTAAGAACCTGACTAATCATGTGCATGTACCGCACTGCATGTGCTTTTGTGAGGAAGAGCACTTTCTAGAGGATGCCATGCGCCGTGAGATGAAGATGTTGAGGGAGTGTAGGCGAGAGCATGCATCATTATCGCATATCATTCTTACATTAACAAGAGTTTTTAGGATATGATTGTTGTACTGTTTTATCATTACTGCTTGATTGAATTGATAACATGTTAACCTTTGCTTTATTGTTTCACTGAGTTGATCACTCACTCCCACGTTCTGAGATGGTGTTTTAAACACCAACCAGACCCTGTCTTAACTGCAGGTGATGGCGATGCCTACAAGGCAGAGCCCAACTTTGAGTATGACGAGGAGGCATTCTCCTATATGCAGTTGTCAGGCGGGTTTATGTAGATCGTTCTAATTGATGGGACTATAGGGTTTAGATATTGTAGGTGGACCACCACATTTTGACATTTTGTATTTTGAATGATTCATATAATTGTGTAACCTGAAACATAATTATACTCTGGAGACGTACCACCTCTTACATGCTTTATACATATTTATTTCAGTCTTCTGCTAGCATAATTTAAATGTCTCTGGAGTATGATATGCTACTTTAGTCTAATCTCACTCATGTTTAAAGTACTAATACCGACAACATTTAACTCATCATTATCTATGTTGCATAAGTGATGTGTTGAAACTCGGGAATTGGGCTCCTGCTCGACTCTCAATTTTTAGGGCATTACATTGGCCCACTTCCATGATTTACATGATGATACAATTCAGGAGATGGGAACCATGCTGGATACCGTGCCGGTGCTTGAAGTTAACTGGTGGAGGCTCCAATTTGAAGAACTACCCAAACTAATGCAGTGCCTCTACCGTCTAACCTCAAAGACCAAAGCTTGACCTAAAAATTTTACCTTCTGATTTGAAATATGTCTATTTAGGTCAAGATGAGACGTACCCGATGGTGATTTCTTCCCTCCTTAAGTAAGAACAGGAGAGTATGCTTATCTCTACACTCATTGATTATAAAAGAGCCCATTGATGGTCGATTATGGACCTCAAGAGAATTGACCTTTTGATTTATACTCACCGCATTCATCTTGAGGATAATGCGAAGACCTCCCAACAACCACAATATAGATTAAATCCAAATATGAAGGAAGTGGTAAGGCTGAAGTACTTAAACTATTGGATGTGGGTATCATATACCATATATTCGATAGTCAATGGGTGAGTCTAACTCAGGTTGTTACCAAGAAGTCTGAAATCACCATAGTAGCCAATGCCAACAATGAATTCATGCCAACTAGAGTCACTACTGGTTAGGAAATGTGCATTGACTATAGGAGATTGAATATCCTCAGAAGGAAGGACCACTTTCCTTTGCCCTTCATTGATAAAATCTTATAAAGGCTAGCTGGTCACTCGTACTACTTCTTCCTTAACGAGTATTCAGGCTATAATAAGATAGAGATAGCCCTTGAAGATTAGGAAAATACCACATTCACATGTCCCTTTGGCACTTTTGCTTACCGAAGGATGTCATTCGAGTTATGTAATGCCCCCACCACTTTTCAGCGATGCATGTTGAGTATTTTCTCTGACATGGTGGGACAATATCTAGAGGTCTTCATGGATGACTTCTCTGTCTTTGGTCCATCTTTTAGTAATTGTTTGGAGAATCTTAAATGTGAGCTAAAGAGATGTGAAGAAAATAATTTGGTACTAAATTGGGAGAAATGTCATTTCATGGTTTGTAAGGGGATTGTTCTTGGACATTTCATCTCGTCCAAGGGAATTGAGGTAGATAAAACTAAAATTGATCTTATCTCTACCCTACCTCCACCAAAGAGCATACGAGACGTATGATCCTTCTTAAGACATGCTAGATTTTACAGAAGATTCATAAAGGACTTTAGTGACCTCTCTCATCCTTTATGCAATCTACTTCAAAAGGATGTACCATACGAGTGGACTAAGCAATACCAATAATCTTTCTCTAAGCTCAATGGCATGTTAACTACCGCACCTATCATGCTGCCACATGATTGGAGCATTCCTTTTATGATCATGTGTAATGCTTCCGACTATGCTACTGGGGCAGTGTTATGTCAGAGAAAAGAAAAGAAGCCCTATGTTATTCATTACGCAAGTAGAACTCTAAATCTTGCCCAAGTGAATTACTCTATTACGAAAAAGGAACTCTTAGCCGTGGTATTCACTTTGAACAAACTTAGGTCCTACCTGATTAGATCCAAGATCATTTACACTGATTATGCGACACTCAAGTATCTTCTTTCTAAAAATAATGTTAAGCTCCGTTCGATAAGATGGATCCTTCTACTCCAGGAATTTGATTTAGAAATAAAAGATAAAAAGAAAGTAGAGAACGTAGTGGCTGACCATCTTTCATGACTTGATCTTCCTGATTCCCTTGAGACGACACTTATAAATGGCATGTTTCCTGACGAACAATTGTTTAAAGTCTCTCACTCACCTTGGTTTGCTGATATTGCTAATTATCTTGCCATAGGTTTCACACCAACACATTGAACTATGCAAGATAAGAAAAAAAATTCTTCGTCGAGGTACGAAAATTCTTCTGAGATGATCCATATTTATTTAAATATTGCCCAAAACAAATTCAAAGGAGATGTGTGCCAAAAAATGAACACCAAAGTGTCATCCCCTTCTATCACTCTCAAGCCTGTGGTGATCACTTTTCTGCTAAAAAGACTGCGGCCAAAATTCTGCAATGTGGCTTCTACTGGCCCACTATGCTCAAGGACACTCATGAGTTTTGTAAAGTTTGTGAACATTGTTAGAAATTGAGAGCATTTTCTTGTTGAAATATGATGCCTTTGAACCCCTTTCTCATCGTTGAAGCATTTGATTGCTGGGGCATTGATTTCATAGGACCATTCCCCCAATCTTTTAGAAATTTATACAACTTGCTAACAGTAGACTATGTCATTAAATAGGTCGAAGTGATCCTGTGTCGGAATAATGACCATCAAATGGTCATTAAATTCTTAAAAGAAAACATCCTTTTCCAATTTAGAATGCCTCGGGCCATGATAGTAATGGAGGTTCACATTTTTATAATAAGCCATTTGTGAACTTAATGAGGAAATATGACATCTCACACAAAGTAAGCACTCCATACCACCCACGAACAAGTGAGCAAGCTGAGATTTTCAATAGGGAGATTAAACACATTCTAGAGAAAACAGTTAACCTTGATCACGAGGATTAGTCAATCCGCTTGACTGATGCTTTATGGGCTTACCATACCGCCTTTAAAACCCTCATTGGAATGTTTTCCATTAGACTTGTCTATAGGAAGGCTTGCCATTTTCTTGTGGAATTAGAACATAGAGCCTACTAGGCCATTAAAAATTTATACTTTAATTTGGACAATGCTAACTCGCTGCCCAAACTTCAGTTAAATGAATTTGAGGAAATCCAAAATGATGCATATGAGAACTTGAGAATTTATAAGGACAGGATGAAAGTGTTCTGTGACAAGAACATCCTTCAGAAAACATTCTTAACTGGTTAAAAAGTCCTTTTGTACAATTCTCGGTTATATCTTTTTCCAAGTAAACTCCGATCTCATTGGACTGACCCTTTCACTATTACTAATGTTTATCCTCATGGGACCATCGAGATTCAGAATCCAAACAATGACAATGCCTTCAAAGTGAATGGACATTGGTTAAAGCCATTTGTTGAGAAATTTGACTCGAAGGACATGTCCATACCTCTGACTAATCCTGTTTACTAGGATTGACCTCCTAGTCTGACGGAGGTGTAATTAGGTTTATTGCTTTAATAGAATTTAGGATTAAGATAGTTTAATTTTCATTTTTTTTGTATTTTGGCTAACCCATCTTCACGTTGAGATCCTTAGAAAAAGCCTCGAAATTGCTTCTTTAGGTACTATCTTTCCATCACTTCTAATTTCTTTTCGTTGCCTCTACTGCATCACATCTTATTTCTTTTACATTAAGGATAATGTAGATTTTAGGTTAGGGATGGGGGATTAGGTAAACTAATCAATATTTTTCTCAGTTTTGAGCAAAAAATTTTAAAAAATTTTAATGTTTCAAGTTGAAATATGTTTGGGAAGTGATAATTTGTGTATTCAAGAATGTTTTGAGTATGATGATAAGATAAGAAGTGAATCTTGAATTATTGGAATTTAATCATCTAAGTAATCTATCACTTAAAGTTCGTGCACTCTATTGACTAAAGACGAAGTTTGAATATTAGGTTAATCTAATTCAAGACACGTACAATTTGCTTTCTGGGATATGCTAGAATTTCTTATTGTTAGTATGTAAATTATTGATGGATGTCAAGAATTGAGTCTGGAGAATTTTATCCACCTTAAAAGATGAAAAGAACCAGTTAAAAAACAGTGAAATCGACAAAAAGGTCATGATAAAAAATAGAAAAAAAGAAAAATAAAAGAGAAGAATGAAAAATCTAAAAAAGAATGTGAAGTCTGAAAAGAATGTACAAAAAATTGACTGTCAATATAAAATCAAAAATTGAATAAAGAAGAAAAAGGAGATAAGTTCGGAATCAGTACTTAAGTTCTCAATAAATCTCGATATGAAAAGCATAACTAACATGATGTAATGATAGTATCCTTATGGAAAATAAGTTGATCTTCACTACGCACATTGAAAAACTTGATATGTGAACTATACTCTGACTTAAAGGATAAAGAACTTATGTGATCAGTTTCTTATGTGATTCGGTTCTAGGTTTTTAAAATCCCACTTACACATCTTAATTCTACTCATTCATACTTGAGTGCACAAGAGATTATTTTTCAAAAGAGGTTTTGAACATTGAGCATTGAGGTTTATTTCATGCATACTTTGCTCTGGACTAGCAAAATGCTGGTTGGAGATCGTGTTGTGGGTAAAATATTGCATATTATCCCCCATTTATATCTTGGTTTTATGAACATGATAATGCATAATGTTCTATTTTACTCATGTTTGTGTTGCAAGGTGAATTTGAGAGCTTGGATTGAAAAGAGTACTAAAAACATAGAATTTATGTTCAAGAATCACCAAAGCAAAGGATGGATCTTATAAGACTAAAAAAAAAGAATTCACATGCCAAAGATCCAAGGAAACCAAGTGATTATCGATTAGTCTAAGCTCTGCTTCGACCAGTCTAAGCTCTAGCTCGACTAGTCAAAGGAATTTCGACTCAAACTCTAGCAAAAAAATCCTCTAAATTCCCATCATCCTTGACCAGTCGAAGGTAACCCTTGGCTAGTCGAAGTTCGTCCTCGACTAGTCGAGGGTTACGCAGACAGCACACAGATTGCATAAATTTGAGGTGTGTCCAAGGTTAGTTTATGAATTTTTAAGGTTCGTTCACAAGAGGGTGTGGCATAACTATAAATAAGAGTCCCTAGGATGTTCTTAGGCATCATTTAAGGTTTAAGGAGTGGATCAAAAGGGTGGAGAGCCATTTTCAAGAGTCTTTCTTCTTCTTCCTTAGTTGTTTTTATGCTTTTCTTAAGAGATTTTAGTTCAATCATGTCTATGGTTGACTAAACCTTTTAGTTAGGGCTAAGAGGTGAAGCTTGTAGCATGATTGGGATGTTTACTCTGCTTTGATTTATGTTTTATTAAACTTCATTGAATTCTAGTTTGATTTTAAGGAATACTTTCAGTTTTTAATGGTTTATTGTAACTCAAATTACAGTCGATCTGTAATAGCTTTAAGTATTTTCTTTTCCTGTTTAAGATTATGGGATTAGTAAATCCTGTTATTTACCATCATCTCATGGGCATGGTTTGGTGATGGAATCCCTACCAATTATCATAATTCTTTTTTTTTTAGAATTAGGTCAATGAAAGTTCAGATTTAGTTTTATTGATATATCTTCTTATTGGATATGATAGGACTCCAATTCTAATTGTGTTACTTGAATCAATTAAGAAGGTAGCATCCCAAGAGTTACAAGTGGATCCTTAGAACCCTACTTCCCACTTTTAAATTTATAAGTTTCAATTACATCATTCAAAATTACTCTCTCTACAATTTCAGATTTAGATTTACATCTTATTCTAGTTCTAGCTCTAGTTACTTTCAGATTAGTCATTGTGGATTTAACCTCGATCTTACCGAGATTATTACTACATTGTGACCCTACACTTGGGATTGTGAACATGACACTGAGAAAACCTTATTCATAGTAAAAGCCAAGATTACGTGAAGAGTAATTTTGGGAGCGGAATAGGTGTGACTGTTTTAGAACAGTTGTTGACACACCGAACCACTATAATTCTGTGTTTGCGGTGAATGCTTTTATCATTTATATGCTGAATGATTGTGTTTTCATTTCAATTGAAGAGGTGAATGATGAATGTGCATCTACAAGTGCCCTGGTTTGTCAATTACGGTGTAAGTTGAGTTAGTCAGACAACAGCGCCTAACAGGAAGATCAATTCAAGTGTCTGCCTCAACTGCATGTGTGGAAGCTCGCCATAGGTAAATCATAGCCTTACATCCCATGTCCCAAAACACCAGGTGATTAAAACTCTTAAAAAAAAGTAGAACACCTTAGGGTTTTATTATAAGAAAACTTTTCACCAAATAGGAAAATCTTCTAGTTTTCTTACCCTGTCGATTGTATCGATTCACATTTTGATATGATCGACCTGCTCTGTCGATGTCTTCGGCATCTCAATCGATACAATCAAATGAGGACAAAAAATGTCCAGCAATCAAACATTCATCTGGACAATTTATCGATATATCGAAATCTCAATCGATATCATCGATATTCGAATATCGATCTCATCGAAAGTGTATCGATAATAACGACAGGCAGTTTTTCGGCGCCCCTATTTTTTATAAGAAATTCATAAGGTGTTTCGATATATCAACATCATTCCGATATGATCTGAAATCAAATATCGATTCGATCGGAATTCAGTCGATGATATCGACCTTGGGCGCGCATTTCTTTCAGTAAATATTTCAGGTTGTTTTTAACTTTGATCGGGGGGCCAGTCGAGAAATCAATATTCATATGTCGATCATATCGAGGCCTAGTCGATTGGATCGAGACCAGACACAAACCGTCTAGCAAGATTATAGGTAAATCTATATGATTTATCGATCCCATCGACACGGACTCCGATATCATCGATATATAAATTACGATGACATCGGCTGTTCCCCGATCATATCTTAGAAACCTGAAATATTTCTAAGCTAGTCTCTCTCATGCTTTAAATGTCGATAGCTCGATCCCAGTATCGATGGAATCGGAGTTTGAAATCTAATAACATCGACACCTGTATTGATCCACTCGATAAGCCGGCAAAAGGTTTCAAAAGCGAATGACATGAAGATTGTGCCATCGAGCGGATCATCGATACAATCGAGAGTATACGCTCGATCATATCGACTCTTGCTCGATGATATCGAACTCTGTCATAAATATGACCGTTTTATATTCGTTGGAACTTTTTGTCTATTTAAAGAGAGGCTTGTCTTTATTGTTGGTAGAGACAGAAGAGAGTGCTTCTGAGTGTTTTAAGCTCCATATCATTTATCTTAAGCCCTTTCTCTCAGGGAGTTCATCCTCCAATCTACCCCCATCGTTGATATTCAATAGAGTGGATTGGGGAATAAACTTCTGCATTCAAGGATCCCCCAGCTACTACCTTAATAGCAAATTATTAAGCTGGGATGCCTTGAATGCATAGATGATTGGAATCACTCTATCTTCCTAATAGAAAAATCTTTTGAGAGTGAAATTCCATCATAACCTTGACCCGACCTAGAGCCTAGTACTAATACATCTTTTGTGTTGCGGATCAAGGGAGCAGAAGATTCTTCATCAACAAGAAGAAGATCTTCATCACTACGCTAAAAGGGACTCATCAACTTATCTGTAAGTACCTAGAGTCCAGAGGACACTTGTGATCATTCCTTTCTAGGATTGGGTCTTAAGTATTGCTCAGCCTTTAAAGTCCTCAAAGGAGGCCTCCGGCAGGAGTGTACGTTGTGGGTGCGTTGTGTGGACTCTTGGTCCGTGGAGAGCATAAACATCCAGGTGCGTTGTGTGGACCCTTGCTCTATGTGAGCATAAACATCTGGTTAAGAGTGCACTAGAAAAACTCTAGGGTTAGAGGTGAACCAAGTAGAAACCTCCGTATAAAGGTTGAAGTTGAACTTGATTTAAAACCTTAGGTTTGAGGTGAACCATGGGAAACCTCCTTAGTGAAATTCGGTACACTCAAGGGTTGAGTGTGGCAGCCGGGAGTGGAGTAGACAAGTAGTCGAACCACTATAAAAATGACTATGTCTGTGATTGATTCTTGTGCTTGATCATTTGTGTGATTATGTTAATTGCATTCATATCCGCTCACACTTCACACACACAGTCACATCCATCATAGACTATAACTGCTTCATGCTTATTAATTGAATAGTTCTGTGATTGCATCCTCTACTGGGCTTGGAAGCAAGTAGAGTTATATTTGAGTAATCCTGAAAATTGCATACCTGTTAGGATTAGAGTGAAAGGATTTTTAATATAACTCATAAATCTTTAAAAAGTCCTATTCACCCCCCTCTAGGACATATTGGCATATTCCTACTTCAACTCAAGCGGTCTTCACCACTATTTCAAATGATTGTAATATTTAATTTTATTTACTCTTGCAAAGTTTGGGATTTTGATTTTAATAGTATTCGTGAAATAAGGTTGTTTAACCTAAACTTTTTAGGTGAAGCTTGTCCTACGAACCAATTGAAATCAACATTTCAGTACTTAGGCAATTGAGAACTCTAATTTATTGATTATTTAGCACTTTATTCGATTATTTGGCATAGTAACTCTCCTTTTTAGGCATAATTTTCAGTAATCCCTAAGAATCAATTATTTTAAGAGGGACGAAACCAATTAGGTCCTAATCCACTATCAATGGCAGAACCTCTGTGAGTAGATCACAACCAAATCATGCAATGGTCTAGGAAGTGGCAGGCCAGGTACTCAGCCGCAACACCATCCCAATCTATTATAAACCCTATCCTGAATGAATTGACCAGCAACATCCGTTGCCGAAAAATTATCAACTGAACTTTGCCCTATTTTCGGGTGAGCCTAACCAATCGATTATCGAGCATGTGGGCCAATTCACCATGTAATGTGGGGAGTTGGAAAATAATGACTATCAGAAGCTACAATTATTCAGACATTCGTTGACAACAATGACCTTAACATGGTATTCTAACCTATTAGCAATTCAATGCATACTTGGCAAGAAATGGAAGAAATTTTACATGCTCAGTTTTTCTCTAAAAACATGAAAATAACCATGGTCGATCTTGCCCGTTTCCAAAAGCTACTAAGAGAAACTTGATTCAAAATAGCGAAGAGTCGATACAAGGTCGTTTTGACCAAAGCCAAATTTGTACAGCTTGCACAAGATGACCTAACTTGAAATTCATTGGAACGGAGTTCATGGACCTATATGACCTGACTTGAAAGGTTTCTCGATATGAGGAACTTCTTCAGGAGGCTGTTAGGCAAAAGAACTCGTCAATTGGAACATTATCATAACCTAAATTATAAGGTTGAGATTGCCGAAGTAGTGGCGAAAAATCCACTCATATGCTAGACATTAATAAAGGCAGAATCGACTGCATCGACCGCACAAAAAGCCCCGAAAGTATATACTTTTGTGATAACTAAAATGGTGTTAGCTCCATTTTTGTGGTTGACACTTTATCCAATTATAACGCTCTCCTTGGTAGGGACTTGTTCATTTGTTTGCATGCATCCCATCATCCTTACACCAATAATAATCTTCTGGAACCAAGATAAAGTTGAATTAGTTTTGGTCGATAATAAACCCTTTTTGGCCACGTCGAATGCAAATGAAGCTTATTGCTATGACAAAGTAGTGGGGCCAATTCAGTTCATTGGAAGGATATACACAGCTGACTGACACGAATATCGGTAAAAAGGAATCCAAACAGTGTTGTGCAAGATATCACGAAAGTGATCTGTCTAGTCAATAACCTTTAGAGGGATATTATTCCTTTTGTTCCAGTTTCGTATTGCACCATCAAAGAAATCCTATGATTGGTATGCCGAAATATGACCAACGCAGGGCCAATTTTATGGCCAGAATAAGAAGGCTTGAAGAAAGCTTGAAGGATGTTGAGACGGTTGTTTTGTGAATATAGCTGATACAGACGTCTTGACCGAGGACGAAGACATGGAATTTAGGGAGCCCCTAACTGTCTAGAAGACTTCAGGGCCAAGTTCAAGACCCCTTGTAGAGGTAAACCTAGGGACCGAACAAGACCCTAAGCCTACCTTTATCAGCAGACTACTTAGGTCCCAAGATAAATTGGAATTGACCAGTTTATTCAAAGATTTTGCCGATTCTTTCACATGTAATTACCATGAGATGACGAGAGTAGATTGGGGCTTGGTCAAGAACATGTTACCTATAAAGGAAGGATATCGACTACATAAACAATCAACTCGGCAGTGACGTCAGAAGTAACCCAAAAAATATAAGAAGAGATTGAACATCTATTAAAGGCTAGTTTTATCAGGCCTACTAAGTATGTCGAGTGGATCTCAAATGTAGTTCTAGTCATAAAAAAGAATGGTAAGTTGTAAGTCTGTATCGACTTTCGAAATTTAAATGTAGCAACACCAAGGATGAATATTCGATGCCAGCCACTGATTAGTTGATTGATAGGGCTACTAGACATCAAATTATGTTCTTTATGGATGGTCATTCCGGGTATAACTAGATTTATATAGTATTAGATGATGTGTCAAAAATAGCATTTATGTGCCTTGGCCCCCTAGGGACCTATTGCTGGGTGGTAATGTCCTTTAGGCTTAAGAATTTAAGGGCTACATATCAAAGGGTAATGAACGCCATATTTCATGATATGATCAGTTAGTTTATGGAAGTTTACATTGATGACATAGTGAAGTCAGCTGATGTAAAAGGTCATTTTTCTCATTTACACAAATCATTCGAGCGAATGAGGCATCATAAGCTAAAAATGAATCCCCTTAAATATGCTTTTGAGGTCTTAACCGATAATTTTTTGAGATTTTATGTGCATCAGCGAGGGATCGAGGTGGCTTAGAACAAAGCTCGAGCAATTATAAACACTCGTCCACTGAGGAAGAAACCGAAACTGTAGCAGTTTCTTGGTTAGGTTAACTTCATGTGGAGATTTATATTTAACTGTGCAGGGAAGGCTAATACATTTTCTCTATTGGTGAAATTGAAGCATAAAATTGAATTTAAGTCGGAGGCAAAGCATCAGTAGACTTTTGAGAAGATTAAGGAATATTCGATGAAGTCACCAGTGTTAATGCTTTCAGTTGAAGATCAATCACTTAAGTTGTATGATGCAGCATTAGTAGAGTCAGTCGAAACCCCCCTAGTCTAAGATGACAACTACTAGAAAGAGCATGCAATATATTAGTTGAGTCGGACGCTCCTTGATACTGAGAGACTTTATTCTACCATAAAAAAAGTTGTGCTTATCATTGTACTTTGCGGCTACCAAATTAAGGCATTATTTGTGGGTCGAAAGAATGAATATAATAGCATAGACCAATTTAGTGAAATACATGTTGAATTGACTAATTTTGAATGTTTGAATTGGAAAATGGGTATTAGCTCTATTTGAGTTTGATATTTGCTATGTTCCTCGAGAAAAGGTCAGGTCATAGCTAACTTCTTAGTCGACCATTCATCTAACTTGAAGGATTAACTTTCTCTAGGAGTTTTAGATCTGTATTGTACACAGTTAACCCCGTGAAAATTGATCTTTGATGGGTCGAAGTCTCATAAAGCTTTAGGAGTGGGAATCATCCTAATTGAACCAAATGGAAACATGCAAGAATTTGCATTCTAGTTGGAATTTAAATGCACTTATAACTAGGCCGAGAATGAAGCTATGATAATCAGCCTAGAATTATTGATGGAGCTGGGTGCAAGAAGTATGACGCTTATGGGTGATTCACAATTAGTAATAAACTGAATGGCATGATTATTCAAATATACTTGTGTAGCCCTTCTACCGTATTATGCCTTGACATCTAGGATGATGGATAACTTCGATGAAGTAGAAATAATGTACGTTACTAGTGACCACAACATAGATGCTAATGAAATTGTGCAGTTAGTTGCGAGGCTTGATGTCCTAAGAGGATCATCCGAAAGGATGATTACCGTTCAAAGCAGGTCCTTACCTTTAATTTTCAAAAGAGAGGCCTAAGCAGCCCACTGATAAAAGTCATTTTAGGATCTTGCTTGGTTCTTAGGTTCACCTCGACTAAGGGGTCTTGAACTTGAGCCTGGGAGTCTTCCAGCTTGTTGGGTGCTTCCCTCAGTTCCATTTCTTTTTCATCGGTCAGGACATCTGTATCAACCATATTCATGAAACAACCATCGTTGACATCCTTTAGGCTTTCTTCAAGCTCTCTTATTCTAGCCGTGCAATCGTTCATTCACTGGTAATCTTTCAGCGTACCAATCATGGGATTTCTTCGATGGTGTAGTGTGGAATCGACCAAAAAAGAATAATATCCCTCGACAGGTTAGTGACTGATTAGATTATTTCCTTAATGTCTTGCATGATGATGTCTGGATTCTTCTTAATCGATATCTTAGTCAGTCGGCCGTGATTATTTCTCCTTGTAAGCCGAATCGGCCCTACTTCATCCCCATAGTAGTAGGCTTTATTTACGTTCGAAGTGGCCAAAAGGGGTTTGTTACCGGTTAAGACCAACTCAACTTTATCTTGGTTCCAAAAGATTATGATCTAGTGCGAGGATGATGAGATGTACACAAACGAGTGAATCCAATCCCTTCAAAGCAAAGCATTATAGTTGGGTCGACCACAAAGAATAGAGACAACACCCTTTTGGTCTCGATAATCAAGTTAACTAACAAGCCCCCATGTGTATTCATAATGTGGCCATCAAAGTTATTGATTGTTACCTCATATGAAATTATAGCAGCCATAGTCTTCCCCAATTTTGGCATTATTCTTAATAGAAGAAGATTAACAACAACCCCATTGTTGAATAGAATCCTGGTGACTAGGCAGTCCTTAAGATGAGCCAATATATATATATATAGTGGCTTGAGGTGTTGTTTTATGCAGTGGGTGAGTCCCTTTATGATTACCCTTTTTGACGCAACTCTTAATTCTACAGTGACAGTATTTACATGTGGCGCTTTGTCCACTCTTGGTTCCCATTCAGTTGCTTCTTTTAGAGGAAATGAGATATGTTGTGTTACCACAGGAGGACTAAATTCCTTTATATCACCAGCCATCTCACTCAGCAGGGCTGACTTGGCATGGAAACTAGAGGGCAAGGTAAGCACCATATTGCAATGAAAGATCACCGATGGCAATGTACCAAACACAATTTCCAAACCCGAACATTGTCCGCTAATGTTTCTAAATTAGCTTGCGTGTTGGAATTCACATTAGTATGCCCAACATTCTCGTCAGTTGTAACGTCCGACTACATGGCAGTGGGTGAAGTCACTTGTAATGATTCAGTGATTGCTACTAGTCTACTTATCAGCCATTCATCCCTTAAGAAGCATTCACCACTGAGAAAATTTGACAAATTATCATCGTCGTCATTATCCCTTGGTCTTGCTAACCCATTTTTCTTAACAACATCCTTCATACCTTGATCATATAGCACATGCTGTAAGACTGCCTCAATCATGTTAATGGCCAGTTGTTCCTCCAACTAAGGGATTCTCCATAATTGTTGCAGCCACCCTATTTTCGGCCGAGATGTATCCTCAACTCCAGCTAGTTCCTTATTCATAGTCACTTTACATCGTTGCCAACGACATTTCTGAGTTTGAGTCATCGCTTTGGGAATGACTGGAAATTTGGAAAGCATGATTCGTTTCTAAACTCCCTTCTAGGTCGATGGGGTTTTGACCATCCTTTGATTCATCACCTTGTCCTGAGGGTGGTGATTAAGTGGTGGAAAATTCCTTACGGTCAATGATGAACAACTCTTTCAGCCATCTTCGGAGTTTTGTGTCGAACTTGCCTCCCTGGTCAAGGAGGTCCTCCCCAACCTGAGATAGTCCTTCTAGCACATCAGTCGTACAATTGTGAACCTTGACCGTCTTACCAAACCATGTTCAGCCGCCAGGAAGTCGACATGGGAGGTTGATATCGCTCTTGCCTTAGCTGTCATGATACGCCCTCGTAGTTCCTTGGGTCAAGATAAACCCTTTGTCGTGGTCGATCAACCATTCGTAGATTTTTAGTGGCTATATTGACATTAAGGTTAGGAGGGAATGGATCGGTATTGATCAACATCTCTTCCTCACCTATCTTGGGGAACTTCAGCAATCCATGATCGATGTTATCTTAAATAACATTCCTGAACATAAGACATTTGTTAGTTGAATGCGAATGACTTTCGTGCCATTTACAATATTCAATCTTTTTCAATTTGTCAGTCGAGGGTGTCTTATGGTTAATAAGGACCTTGATGAACTTTCCAACTAATAGAATTTCAAATATTTCATCGGCCCATGTAATATCAAAAGTATATACTTTCGGGTCCTTTTGTGTGGTTGACGTGGTCAATTCTGCCTTAACCAGTGTTGAGCATATGAGCGACTTTTTTACCACTACTTCGACAATCGTGACCTCGTAATTTGGGTCATGATAATATGTCCCAATTGACGAGTTTTTTTGCTTGAGACCTTCCTAAATAATTTTTCATATTTGAAGACATTCCCAAATATACGTCCATGAACTCCATTCTGATGAATTCTTACAGAGTTTATATTGAAGGCTATCATGTGCAAGTTGCATAATTTGGCTTCAGTCATGACGACCTTACACCACCTCTCCACTCTCTTGAACCGGATAATATAGCTCTCGCAAGTTTCCCGAGTTAACTATCGGAAACAAGTAAGATCGACCATGGTCATTTCTTTGTTCTTCAACAAGAATTGAACATGGAATTTTTCTTCCATCTCTTGTCAAGTATGGACTGAGTTTGGCAATAAATTGGAATACCACATAAAGTTTGATGCATTAGTGAATGACCTAATAATTGCAACTTATGATAGTCAATATTTGCTAGTTCACCACACTGCGTGGTGAATCGACCAACGTGCTTGATGGTCGATTGACTAGAATCACTCGAAATCTGGTCGATAATTGCTTGGCAACAGATGTTGTCGATCAATCCATTCAAGATAGGGCTTATAGAAAATCAGAATGGTATTACGGCCAAGTACTTGACTTGCTACCTCTTGAACCATATGCATGATTTGGTCGTGATCAACTCGATGAGCTTTAGCCATTGGCGGTGAATCAGGACCTACTAGATTTTATCCCTCATGGAATAATGGGTTTCTAAGGAATTATTGAAAATGTTATCCTCCTTGGAAACCTTGGTTCCAAATCTCAGGAATAAAATTGTAACGCCTTGAAAATCGGGGGTCGAGCATAAACTCCACTCCCGAGTTCCAACGCATCACTTATGCAACATAGATAATGATGATTGAATGTTGTTCATATTAGTGCATTAAACATGAGTGGGATTAGACCAAAATAGCATATCATACTCCAGAGATAGTTAAATTTCACAAGCAGAAGACTGTGATAGATATATAAAATATATAAATTGTTGTATGTCTCCAGAGTGCGAACATGTTACCATGTTAAATATATACATGTATTCTCCAAAAATGAACGAAATGAATATACATGGGTGTTTCAAAAGTACAAAATAACAAGTGTAATGACATCTAATCAGCATTCCTATAACCCCGTCGATTAGAACATGGTCTACATAGACCCGCTTGATAACAACATATAGGAGAAACCCTCCTCATTATCATAATAGTCCGGCTCCACTTCATAAGCATCGCCAACATCTGAAACCAAAACAGGGTCTGGTTGGTGTTTAAAACACCATCCCGTAACATGGGAGTGAGTGATCAACTCAGTGAAACAATAACGTAAAGGTTAACATGTTATCAATTCAGTCAAGCAGTAATGATAACGTAATACAACAATCAAGTCCTAAGAACTCGTGTTAATGCAAGAATGATATGAAATAATGGTGCATGCCCTCGCCTACACTCCCTCAGTGTCTTCATCTCATAGCGCGCATGACATCCTCCCAAAATTGCTCTTCCTCGCCAAAGCACATGCAGTGCGGTGCATGCTCATGTTAGCCAATACTTAATTAGATTGATTCATATGGTCGTGTTGAGAAGCTAAGGTACCTCCCTTATATCAATTCCTAAACAATGATCCATTTTAGGGTCGTTAGTCCTAGTTAATCTCATACGATGTTGTGGTTCTAGGTCACTAAAAAGGGCTCGTCACCTGATCAGTGTAGGCTTAGTTTATACTCTAGTGGCTACGAAAAGACTCGTCACCTCAACGCAGTCTCAGAGTATGCTTGAGGTCACTACGAAGGGCTTGTCACCTGATTAATGTAGGCCAACAGCTCGAATACAGTGTCCCATACTACCGTATTCGTCTCACGAGTCTAGGTTACTCACTGGTCACTACGGGTGGACTCGTCACCCCAGCATAGGCCGACAGCTCGACCACGGTTTCCCATACCACCATGCTCGGCTCATGAGTCTTAGTGAATCGAGGTACCAAGGTTAAAGGAGTTTTTTCACTGGTAAGTTTGGTACCTTAGGTTCAAGCAGTAGCGTCCATACATGGTGAACATACATTGGGCCAATCGATTTATTAGACGAGTTCGACTAGTACGAGCGTACGCTGAATTAATCGATAAGGTACTGTTATCGATGATCCTTGTACAACTCGGATTCACTTAACGCATCAATTATGGCTAAACTAACTCGGCCACTCAAACCGGAATTGTTACCAATTGCCTGGACTACAATGTAGTCCCAATCACAATCAATTGTAATCGGCATTCATATGCACTAGTCAAGATAACATGAGTAGCCAATTCAAATATAAATCTCATTTAGGCATTTTAATAAACACATAGAGTACATGTCAACATACATAGACATTTCATCCATATATCACGTAACAACGAGGTAGGTTAAAGGAAGGAAACTGTAACTATAGATAAGAAAATCGAGAATCGTATCTCAACACCCTCATTAAATACATCTCAACAAGCATTTTCTCAAACACTTAAACTACACATATCAACGTACACGTAAAAAAGTAGTTATAACATACATTATGAAAAATTCTCTTACCAAGGACTTGTCACACATACACCAATCATGTATTCTCACTCAAGTAATCATAGCAAGCACAAATCTTAATTCCATATTCATTCAAACATTTCAACAAACACCTGGAATGCATTATATTCAACATAGCTCACAATATACGTAATAAACAGAAAACATTACATGTACGCACATGCGACAGTAATCAAGTCAGTCATAAATCATTAACTGACATTGAAAGCCTTAAAAACTATAATCTAAACATTTACAGTCCGCTCCTTTCACTGGTAAACTCGTAACGAACTCAGTTTAAACCCTAAGCCTTTGTCTACAGCACGACGGCAACCTATAGCATGAAATAGGTTAGCTATTTCACCATTCCTTCTATTTGAATATTTAAACCAAATTAGGGTTAGGATTTCTTACCCAATTTCAGAATTGAAATCGTCGGAATAACGATGCAGAAGTGGTAGCTAAGCACATGAAATAACAGGGATCGAATCCTACGAGAAAACCCCAACTCTCTCTCTCACTTTCTCTCTCTTTTCCTCTCTTTGCTCTCTTCTCTCTCCTAGGTTTCCAAATTTGTATGGAATGAGAGAGAGAGATAGAGAGAGGGTTTAAGCCCTTTATATAGGCTCAGAAGTGATGGGAATGGCCCTAGGGCCAAGGTATACTTAGGGTGCAGCCAGAAGGGGTCCGTTCCGATCCAACGGAGCACTTCTAGAGGCTCCTTTCCTGAATGCGGTCTGACTTAAGCTTCCTGAAATGGGATCTTGGTCAAGCTAAGTTTTTGATCTGATCAGGTTTACAGATCGACCGTGGCGGACCAGTTTCAGTTTAACAGTCACCGATGCTCAATCAGGGCCACAAGTACACTGACATGTGTTAAAAAATTTTCTTGATCTGAGGGTGTAATTAGGTCAGATTCTAACGGTTTAAATCCTTAGATTTGGCCTGTAAGTGAACCAACTCAATTCACTTAAGTTTCAATTCATTTTCTAAAGATATTCGCGTTTCTCACACACTTCGCTTCAGGCTCAAGTTGTACATTTTTGGATATCTTTAGGACTTGATTTTTGAGATGGTTGTCAAGTCCAATAAGGCAGTTATAACCGTATAGTTTTGAGGTAATCGGACTTTTGACGTGTGGTTTAGGTCCGATACGAAGTTTCACGATGCTCCCAAGAGCAACTGGGTTTAGAGATTGGTCCTAGGTTTCTAAGTAACGTAGCATTAGTGGTTTTACTCATTTTGGGTCTTATAGTTCGTATTTAAAGTGGTTCAAGTTAATTGTACTGAGTATTCAGTTTAGTACTTAAGTAAATTCTGCCTTAATTCTGACAGAATAAGGTCCTAGGGCAATTCTATGCTCCTTTTTGGCACTTCTAGTTAGTATATTATTTTAATTATTTTTTTAGTAGTTCATCATTAATTTTAATTCGTCTCCATCAAATTTCATAAGATTTCGTATTGTAAAAAATTTCTAAAAATTCTAAAAGGAGCAGCTGTCCAAACTAATGATTTTCAAATAGTTGTCACAATGACCTACTTTTTCCTATATTAAATATTTTATTATATTTTTTACTTATTTTTATATGAAACTAGACTCATTTAGTTTAAATCTGAATTTTGAATCACCTAAATTAGAGTTATAACGAGGAAGATGTATCTTTTTGAAGTCAGATGAAAATTGCAGAAATTGTGGCCAAAAATGAGCTACCTGGCCCGCTACGGCCCACCAGGCAGCGAGGCCTCGTGGAACCGGCGAGGTCCTCACTGACTGTTGGACGATGCTATCCCCCCCGGGGGTGCCGAGAATGTGCGGGACTCACCTCAAGTCCCCTCGATTTACGTTATTTAGCCCTCCGAGTCCGTTTGATGTGGTTTTGCTAATCCGATATATGATTTTGGGGTAGGAGAAGCTGCTCTATCCAAATTACTTATTTATTTTGTCATATTCCATAAGACTAATGGTGTAAAAATTATTGTATTTAATTATGCATCATTCATAGTAAATGTTAATTTCATTATGGTTCTTCATCACCTAAACCTTAGGTTTTATGTCTAATATGAAAGTACTTTAAGAAATTTGAATAATAAGGTGGTGAAAGGTGAAATTTTGAAGGAAATGGGTTGAAAAATAATTTTAGACTTTAGGATTGAGTTCTGAGAAGTCAATTAAGGTGTTATGATCGACTCATTACCTAAGGACGTCTAACTCCAGGTTGGCAAAAAATTCGTTGTGTTACAATCTACCCCCCTTAAAAATAATTTCGTCCTCGAAATTGGCTAAGGGTAATGAGTAAAGATTCTATTATTCCTTTCACCTAAGCTTTACTGATTTCAATTTTATATGCGTGGTAGGGTGTATACTATCTATGCTAGTCTGGTGCATTTTCGTCTACCCTCCTTAAAATTATTTCGCCCTAACATTTACTAAGGCTCCTATTAAGTTCGTATTCAATGAGCACATTTGTAGATACACTGACATTAGCTATTGCAACTCAGCTACACCCATTGTTAGGCCTATTCTTTAATATGAATTGGTTTAACACTTAAACCCTAATTGTTTTTATTCAATGACTTTATTATTTACCTTTTAAGAAATATTCAGATCTTATTTAATGACTTATCCTTACGTGCAGCCTGGATCAATTTCCTTTGATCCTGGGACAGTGGGGAAGGGACCAACCACGCTTTCGTTGTGCCACTTTGATCTGATAGTTGTATTAGCTGACCTAACTAGATTGGGTTCATAATGTTCTACCCCCCTTAAAAATTATTTCTACTCTCAAGGCTCAAGAATTTATGTCCTGATCTGTATATCGAAACAAGGTATAATTTAGGACCTATCCTTGACATGGAATGGGATACGATCTCCCAATACATTGGTCTTCCTCCCATCGATGATGTGTGCTATTGCGTTGGTACCTATGGTTATGGAAATGAGCTAAAATGATGGGTGTTGTGGTTGATTCCAGGGATGGGTGTGATTTGTGGCAAGATGCCTAATTCTACCAAAGGACTCTTACTACGGTCCTAACTTATCCGCTTGAATTATGTCCAGTTTAATACCGTAATATAATCTATACATTATTAGTACTATCTCTTTAAGTTCATACGCACAATATGTATGTTAGACCTAATTCCTAACTGTTTATTACCCATTTGAGACATTTCTTGGGCCTACAGAAAAATATCCCTATTGGCTATATGTTCTTAACACTTCCCAAAGACGAAGTAATAAACTTTTGGTGGTGAGTGGTCAGGTAAACATGGAAGGAAAGTTGTGTAGTGGGTCTGAGCCGGATACATAGACCTTCTGCCTAGACTATGACAGAAAATTTGTCATATCAGTTCTTAATCCAAGTTGATCCTGATCTTCTGCTTGATCAGAGCATTGAGTTCATTGGTAACTACTAGGATTGAGAATTCGATTCAAACCCAAATAATTCACTTATATATAGTTCTTATACTCCGTATTCCCGATTGTAATAAGTCCTTAGGAAGGCAATTCTAAGGGGCGTGCTGATTTATCCTAGCATTCAATCTGAGGGATATATAAGTTTTCCATGAACGTGACTAGTTTCTAAATCAAAACAGCTTTCCTAAGGGTTATTAAAGAAGCCTATAAGTATCAATGGAATCCAACAAAGGAACAAGGCCTCACTCTAACCAAATCAAGACAACTAAGTCTATATTTCAATTATCTTAGCAAAATCAGTCTTTTACATTCCTTAGTATAATCAGTATCCTAGTCTTAACTTGGGAGTAACGGTAAGCTGATAGTTGTAATCCAAAGTCTATGTTTATACGGTAGATAATTTTATACCATTTCTAATATAAGAAATTGTTTTATCGCTTAGGGTTAAAAGTTGTCTGATTAGAATTGAGTTGCCTGAACCTGAATTTAATTACACTCAAGCACTTCACATATGCTCATACCAGCTAAGGAGGTCCTAGGGTTCACGTTATTAATTTATTAGATTTCCTATACTGTCAGATCTTTCGAAATCTAGGAGTACCAACTCTAAGTCTAAAACGCTAGATGTCCCAATACTTGATGGTCACTCTTTATGGACTAAGCTACAGTGTTCGGTCTCGTCCATCAGTAGAGACCGTTCTAACGGAATTCAAGGGTCGAGATCCCGTTTTGACTTTCGCTCGGCGTTGCACTTGTCTCAGCACTTGTCTTCTTCTTAGAAAGGCTTGGACGACTAGGCCCAGCCTCATCCGAGGCCACTCTCTTCCTTCCCATGAGGGAAAGGAGCGTAGGGATCGAGAAGATGGCTATAACTAGCTCAAAAAGTGTCATTGGGTTGAAAAAGCTTGTAGGGTGAAATGGGTTTGTGGGTTTGGAAGGTTATGAGACACAAAAGATGGGTTTGTGCTCATATGAGTGTGAAAGGGTGGAGGGGTGAAAGAAGTTTGAAATTGTCAAGTACAACTCCAACTTGTCGACTATCAGTCTAAATGTGACTGAGATCAATTCACATGATCTCAGGCACATATGGCTAAACTAGAGTAGTTAATTTCGCCTATAGTAGTCAATTCAAATGATCAATTCACATGACAAGCAGTAATGATAACGCAATACAACAATCAGGTCTTAAGTACTCTTGTTAATGCAAGAATGATATGAAATAATGATGCATGCCCTCGCCTACACTCCCTCAATGTCTTCATCTCACGGCGAGCATGACATCCTCCCGGAAGTTCTCTTCCTCGCCAAAGCACATGCAATGCGGTGCATGGTCATGTTAGCCAATATTAATTAGATTTTCATACAGCAGTGTTGGGAAGCTAAGGTACCTCCCTTATATTAATTCACAAACAATGATCCATTCTAGGGTCGTCAGTCATAATTAATCTCATACGATGTTGTGGTTCTAGGTCACTATAAAGGGCACGTCACCTAATCAGTGTAGGCCTAGTTTATACTCTAGTGGCTACGAAAAGACTCATCTCCTCAACGCAGTCTCAGAGTATGCTCGAGGTCACTACAAAGGGCTCGTCACCTGATTAGTGTAAGCTGACAGCTCGAATACTGTGTCCCATACTACCATATTCGGCTCACGAGTCTAGGTTGCTCACTGGTCACTACGGATAGGCTCGTCACCCTAGTGTAGGCCGACAGCTCGACTACGGTGTCCCAAACCACCATGCCCGACTTATGAGTCTTAGCGGATCGAGGTACCAAGGCTAAAGGGGCTTTTTCACTGGTAAGTTTGGTACCTTAGGTTCAAGCAGTAGCGTTCATACATGGTGAACATACATTGGGCCAATCAATTTATTAGACAAGTTTGACTAGTACGAGCGTACGCTAAATTAATCGACAAGGTACCGTTGTCGACGATCCTCATACGACTCGGATTCACCGAACGCATCAATTGTAGCGAGACTAGCTCAGCCACTCAAATTGAAATTGTTACCAATTGCATAGACTACAACGTAGTCACAATCACAGTCAATTGAAATAGGCATTCATATGCACTAGTCAAGATAGCATGAGCAGCCAATTCAGATATAAATCTCATTTAGGCATTTTAACAAACACATAGAGTACATGTCAGCATACATAGACATTTCATCCATATATCATGTAGCAATGAGGTAGGTAACCTGAAAGAAACTGTAACTATAGATAAGGCAATTGAGAATCGTATCTCAACACCCGCATTAAATATATCTCAACAAGCATTTTCTCATTCAAGCATTTTATCAAATACTTAAACTACACATATCAACGTACACGTAAGAAAGTAGTTATAACATACATTATGGAAAATCCTCTTACCAAGGACTTGTCACACATATACCAATCATGCATTCTCACTGAGATAATCATAGCAAGCACAAATCCTAATTCCATATTCATCCAAATATTTCAACAAACACCTGGAATGCATTATATTCAACATAGTTCACAATATATGTAATAAACGGAAAACATTACATCTACGCACATGTGACAGTAATCAAGTTAGTCATAAATCATTAACTGACATTGAAAGCTTTAAAAATCCCAACCTAAACATTTACAGTCCGCACCTTTCACCGGTAGACTCATAACGAACTTAGTTTAAACCCTAAGCCTTTATCTACAACACGACAACAACCTATAGCATGAAATATGTTAGCTATTCACCATTCCTTCTATTTGAATATTTAAACCAAATTAGGGTTAGGATTTCTTACCCAATTTCGAAATTGGAATCGCCGGAATAGCGATGCAGAAGTGGTAGCTAAGCACGTGGAGTAATAGGGATCGAATCCCCAGAGAAAACCCCAACTCTCTCTCTCACTTTCTCCCTCTTTCCCTCTCTCTTTGCTCTCTTCTCTCTCCTAGGTTTCCAAATTTGTATGGAATGAGAGAGAGAGAGAGAGAGAGAGAGAAAGAGAGAGGGTTTAAGCCCTTTATATAGGCTCAGAAGTGATGGGAATGGCCCCGAGGCCAAGGTATACTTAGGGTGCAGCCAAAAGGGGTCTGTTCTGATCCAACGGAACACTTCTGGAGGCCCCTTTGCTGAATATGGTCGGACATAAGCTTCTTGACATGGGATCTTGGTCAAGCTAAGTTTTCGGTCCAATCGGGTTTACAGATCGACCATGGCGGACCAGTTTCAGTTCAACGGTCACCGGTGCTCGATCAAGGCCACAAGTACACTGACATGTGTTGGAAATTTTTTCTGATTTGAGGGTATAATTGGGTCAGATTTTGATGGTCTGAATCCTTAGATTTGGCCCGTAAGCGAACCGACTCAATTCACTTAAGTTTTAATTCGTTTCCTAAAGATATTCGCGTTTCTCACATAATTCACTCTGAGCTCAAGTTATGCATTTCTGGATACCTTTAAGACTCGATTTCTGAGATAGTTATCAAGTCTAGTAAGGCAGTCATAACCGTATAGTTTCGAGGTAATCAGACTTTCGACGTGCGGTCCAGGTCCGATATGAAGTTTCACGATGCTCCCAAGAGCAACTGGGTTTAGAGATTGGTCCTAGGTTTCTAAGTAACATAGCATTAGCGGTTCTACTCATTTTGGGTCTTATAGTTCGTATTTAAAGTGGTTCAAGCTAATTCTACTGAGTATTCAGTTTAGTACTTAACTAAATTCCGTCCTAATTATGACAGAATAAGGTCCTAGGGCCATTATATGCTCCTTTTTGACACTTTTAGTTAGTATATTATTTTAATTATTTTTTTAGTAGTTCATCATCAAGTTTACTTCGTCTCCACCAAATTTCATGAAATTTCGTGTTGTAAAAAAATTCTAAACATTCCAAAAGCAGCAGTTATCCAAACTAATGATTTTTAGACAGTTGTCACAACGACCTACTTTTCACAATATTAAATATTTTATTATATTTTTTACTTCTTTTTATATGAAACTAGACTCATTTATCTTTAATCTAGATTTTGAACCACCTAAATCAGAGTTATAACGAGGGAGATATAACTTTTTGAAGTCAGATGAAAATTACAGAAAATGTGGCCAAAAACGGGCTACCTAGCCCGATGCGGCCCGCAAGGCGGCGAGGCCTCACGGAACCGGCGAGGTCCTCGCCAATCGCTGGACCCTGGGGTGATGGGTCACCCTAGGGGCGATGTCATCCCCCCTGAGGGAGCCGGAAATGTGCGGGACCCACCTCGGGTCCTCCAAATTTGCGTCGTTTGGCCTTCCGAGTCTGTTTGATGTGGTTTCGCCGATCCGATACTTTAAATGGGTGCATGTTTCAATCTGCAATGTGTTACGTGATGTGCAATATATGATTTTGGGGTAGAAGAAGCTGTTCTATCCAAATCACTTATTTATTTTATCATATTCCATAAGACTAATGGTCTAAAACTCATTTTATTTAATTATGTACCATTCATAGTAAATGTTAATTTCATTATGGTTCTTCATCACCTAAACCTTAGGATTTATGTCTAATATAAAAGTACGTTGAGAAATTTGAATAATAAGGTGGTGAAAGGTGAGATTTTGAAGGAAATGGGTTGAAAAATGATTTTAGACTTTAGGATTGAGTTCTGAGAAGTCAATTAAGGTGTTATGATCGACTCATTGCCTAAGGACGTCTAACTCCAGGTTGGCAAAAAATTCGGGGTGTTACAAAATTTTCTGGCCCCCTGCTCCGGTCACCTAAATTCGGTAGGTAAAGGAACATTACATACATCCTGAATTGGAATTGGCGGTGAGTTCTACTGCAGGGGAGGCATAGGCGACGGTTGAACCGCGTTACTAATAAAACTTCCCCCGGTGTTATATTGCGTTGTTGCAGGTGTTCTTTCAATCATTATGGCCATCAACCGATGCATGGCCTCAATCTAGCTAACCATGTATCCGTTAGTGTTCTCAGCTTGAATATGAAACTGCTCGACTTGGGCATGTGCCAACTCTGCCTAAGTTCTCTAATATTCTTTAACGTGTTAAATACTTAGTTGTATATCTCGGAGTGCAACCGTTATCTCAGACAATCTGAGAGATCGATGTCCCTTCCTGATTTATTTATTTTTTTAATATTGAGTGTCAGACTACTGTTTAAATTTAAGGTTTCGAGGGCCGTTTGAACCGACACATCTTCGATCGAAAGTGGTGCGGTCGGTGTAGAAGGCTCAATCCCGGCAATTTGATTACTCCTATTTATATTTCCAATTGGCAATGCCACGCCGATAAGTTAGAGACTATCTCCACTGGGCATGAGAAAAACCTGTTATGGTTCGATTTACAATTTTTGTTACATGACAAGTGCAAAGGGTGCTAGAATTAAATGTGTGGCTCAATTTAAACCGAACAACTATGACCCTAAGCGCTAAGATATGCAGATACATAGTATGTGACTGAGATCAAATAAGATCAGTCGCCTATTCAACCACTCACACGGTATGTTAAAATGATCAGGCGATAGTAAAGAGGGTAAGGTTTGTCCTCTAATAATGAGTTACACCTTTGCCTTCCATATGAAAGGACTTTTCAATAAAGATAAAAGAAAAACAAGAAAGTAAACCTTACAGGCGATCGCGGAAGTAGCTGTAAAATACATTCCTAATTTGTGAACTCCTATTGATGCTCGAATTGAATCCGGCATCTAACCGTAGATTCAAATTACACTTAAAATTAACATCTACTTTATTAACACACTGGATTACATGAAAGAATGTAATCAATAGGCAAAAATAAAGGATTACATTACCGAATGTAATTGATTGATAGAAAAGTAAAGGGATTACACTAAGGAATGCAAATGATGAATAATTGAAGGATAATTGAAAGATAGATTTAGTTTGGTTTGGTTGGTATGAGACCTTTTACTTTGTTGAAATCCTTTGCTACTTATACCCTCAATTCAGCCATCTAGATGCTTCCCACATTTTAACGATTGTTATAACTGTTTAACACGACTTAACCCTTTTTACTTCTAAACCTACCATCTATCCTATAACTGCTTATGCACAATCAATATTTACTCGACCACTTAGTGAATGATGTGGCATTACTCAATATACTCCAACTGTATTATCATAAAATCTTCTTCGTATATCTCCAAATACACCATGCAAATCCATGTAGATCATATGTAACTTGCTCTGATCAACTTTTGTAAGAATTGGCGACAATGGGGATGAACACCGGAAACAGACCAAAACTATGAGTCACTCAAAATAGAGGCATCCCAACTCCCTAACTCAATGTGAATATACAGTACTTAGCCAATTATAAATTCTAAAATTTTGTCACACCCCAGATTCAGAATCTAGGCCCTACTACTTCTCAAGTCCCGATCTAGGGTCGCGACAGCTTCCTCGCCACTTGGACTTGGTGAACGGTTAGCGAAATTCCCGAACGCCAAACCTAGCTCATGGCAGAGGAGTTTTATTTATTCATTTATTATTTATTATTTATTATTATTATTATTTTATAGAATAGTTAATCCGTTGGGGTTACACATTTTACACATGGTATCAATACATATTCAAGAAAATTAGGTTAGGTGAATTTTGAGAGTATCCAAACCCGTCCCATTTAGTAATTAAGTTTGAAGTTTTGGACCTAAACTCACCTCATGGGTCTAAATTTTGGATCCAAACTCACTCATCATCGAGATAGTTCTAATAACGCACAGCAATGATCTGCCCCATTTGCACCCCTAACCTCAACCAGAATCAAGAGTGAGGCCCATTTAGTGATGATCCTTGATACCAAGTGGCTTACTATGCATCATGGGGCAACTTGTCAAGGCCTGCCTCTATGATTGCTACGAGTTGGCCTCAGGGCCAGGTGGGTAAGCCCAAGCCCAACCTACTTAATAAATGGCCAAGAATTCTTGCCTAGACACAATCCATAACCCATTACCCTCCAACCTCACCCAACCCACTTAAAATTAATCAGAGCATGACTAGATCCATTTAAAGCTATTCACAGCCCAGCCAGATAGTTGGATATGTACATACATTTAAAAATAATATTTGTACTTTTCTTTATTTTGTTTTGGGTTTTGGGTGGGATCGGGTTCAACACAAGCCCAATCCATACACGGTTACATTTCTAGCCCCAGCCTGACCCAACCCATTGCCAACCCTACCTGGCCCACAGCTATCATGCACGCTTCCCTTATGTGGAAGGGCACGGATATCGCATGCATTGGCCATTGGCCCAGCCATCCATTACACATCCACCTCATACGAGGAAAATGAAGAATGTGCACATTCATCTGATTCCAACAATGGGTAATTGCTGCACATGTTGTGGATACATTCAATCCGTGAACGACCACTAATAAATGGCAAGGACAAAATGCCAATGTTGGATCTGAATCATGCATAAAATATTGTCTGTTGGATTGAATCATGAGTCTGATGAGGGCAAAATGCCAGTGTTGGAGCTGAATCGTGCATAAAACCCTGACTGTTGGATTGAATCATGCGTCTCTCCTTATCAATTGAACACAAGGCACGTGCAGACTGGATTGTAGGAAACACCCCCAGAGGAACATTAAACTTTGCAAGGAGAGTTTAAATAAAAGTACTAGTTTAGTTGGGAACGGGCAATCTGACAGACCCCTAACAAATGCCAGCATGCCGCCTCCTAGGATGGAGGTATGCAGTGGGGAGGACAAATGTATCCATTGTCATCTTATGTTTCCTGCCGATCCAAAAACTGATGCAGTAATCCTTCATTGTTCTTTGAAGAGCTCTCGACCAATAATCATTCTTCTAATTTCACTGGTCCCTGCCCCAATCTCGAAAAGTTTTGCATCTCGTAGAAGACGACCTGTGGGGTATTCATTCACATATCCATTCCCACCAAGGCATTGGATGGCCTGCATTAACACACATACAAAACTATAATTAGCCTTAAAATAAATAGTCAGCATGTAAAACTAAAGCTAAATGCTTGGTAGTTCCAAGTTTATTTAATCCCATGGAGCCAGGAATAGAGATGCTGAGCTATTGACACGATGAGATATTGAAGACAAAATTCATGGCAGCGTGGCACGCATCAGCAATCAGGTCACTCAATAGGTGGAGACCACCATAACCATGTCCTGGTCCTGGTTAGGTGGGCTGCACTTGTACGTTGAATAGAAAATGTTTGATATCCATTTCTAACCATCAATTTTCCCATATACTATGAGTGGACCGGCTGAGCTCCAACTGGTGAATGACATGTGCGCCCGTTGCTATATTATTAACACATTGCTCTTGCCAATATTTTGCTACAATCACCCTAGCATTCCTCCACAAACATTGGAGTTGCAAGAAGCGTGAAGAGTAGCAACAGATTTGGGGGCAGGTGTGGGGGAAGTGTCAGTTTCAAAAGGACACCTCTATTGCCATGGTGTATGGCAATATATATCTACAGTAGTATCTCCACATTAGAAAGCCACCATGCCAAGACACTTTTATCCTGGGTTTCTACTAATCCATGCGAAGATCATATGCTCAAAATAGATGGCGGTTTATACTTTTGATTCAATATACATTTAGCGGTTGACAAGTTTGCTTCGATTTAAGTAGGTCGTTAATAAGCTTTTGCATGTCCATGCTGCACATACGAGAATCCCTTGGTGCAAACCCACTACAAGGAACTACGATGCTTGTTAATATACGCAATATGGGCCATACAGCTGTATAGCCCATCTAAGGATGTGGGGATATGGGTCGTATAACTGTACGTATCACCTAGATGGTGGATATGGGTGTAGCCCTTCTTTTAGGGGTCTCAATAGGCCAGTTTTGGGCCTCAAAAATCAAACTTTTGAAACGGCCCGGCCCGACAGCCTGGCCAGAAACAGTTCAAAATCCAGTCCGAGACCTACTCCAGGCCCGGCCCATTGACAGCCTTAAACATCTTTTTATCTTATGGTTTAGGATTTTAGACTGATTGATTATTTATATTTGATTAGGATTCTTGTTTAAGATATAGGTAGAGTTTTTACTTTGGTTTATAGGGGTGTTTTTGTCATTTCAAACTCTTTAACATATTAATATGAATGCAGATGGGGCATCCAAACCTCCTCCTCCTCCTCCTCTCTCTCTCTCTCTCTCTCTCTCTCTCTCTCTCTCTCTCTCAAAAACTCTCCTTTCTCTTCTCTTTCTTCTTATTCTCAATATTCTACATGGTATTAGAGATGTCTTCAATCTTCAATCTTTTCTTGATTCCTTTTCTTCCTTTCTATGATTCTTGTTCTTCTTCTTCTTCTTTGTTTCGTATAAATCTTGGGCTGAAATTACCTCTAGAAACCTAGGGTTTCTTTGTGGGTAATGGCTCGATTATGAATGTTTGAGATTTATGTGATCATCACCCCTCATGCGGCATGAAGAAGTGTGGGCTGATCTCACCAAGGCGTGGAGTTCACTCATGGAAAGCATTAAGTGTTTGTGACTTGTGCTAGGTCAACCCGTGTTTGTGCAAGGCATGTGGTACTCTTTATTCTAACATATTCAAAATACTATGGTCATTGTTTGGTTTCTCTTTTCCTAGATCTTAATGGAGACCAAAAGTGATTTGAGAATTGAATTCCTAAATCCATCCATTTTTTTAGAGGGCCAAATAACCCCTATTAAATGAAATGGAACCAATTATATCTAGTGGTCTAAGTCAATTCAAGTATTTTTAATAGCCAAGGGAAAATTAATTATTTGACCACGGAAAAAACAGGATGAGAGTGCTAGTACATTATAATAAATGAATCCAAGATAATGCTCAAATTATGACCTAGTTGGGAATAGCATGGAATCATCGGTAAGTTACCAACGTAATGTTTTTGGATATTGTAAAAGAAATATCAGATGCATTATGGGAGATGTATTCTTCTAACAAGAATATCTCTCGTACATACCAACTATATGAAGAGATTTGGAATTCAACAAGTGATAAAGCCCAAGGTGAATATTACTCAAAACTTGAAAGGGATGTGGGAGGAATTGAATGCCTATCAACCTCTCACTGTGGATTTGGACAAAAAACATCATCAACATGAAGAGTTTTGGGTAACTAATATTCGAGTTAAAACCTGAGCATGAACCAATTTGGAATGCGCCATACTTGAATGAGGTCTATGCATGTCTTCAACATATATCTTTGGGGTCTACTAGCAGAACCAAAGATAGCTTCGCTATTACATCTTTCTCTAGACAAGGTAGAGGTAGTGGTCGCAGTGGCAGAGGTAATCAAGGAGGTTGTGGTAAAATGGGAGGAGGTTGTGGACCTGGGAATTGCACACATTATGGTCTTATGAACCATTCAGTTAAGAAGTGATGGGATCTCCATGGAAAGGTGGCATAGGCGAATCAAGCCTCTTATCTTGCAGACAATGGTTCTCAACCAACTAGTTCCACTTTTAAAGCGGAACCACCACGTACATCTGGAGAGATCTTTACTCTTACATAAAGAGTATTCAAAGTTGAGGAATTTGCAGAAGCATCCACTCCTATGGCTTCTACCATGACTTCTACCCTTGTTGCCACGCTTGTGACCTCAGGCATGGTTTGTTTTGTATCCAAGGGTTCTTCTTCCTGGGTCGGTGACTTTGGAGCATCAAACCATATGATAGGTGACTCTAGTGCTTTTTCTTCCATTAGTACAATGTAAATTGGTTCATCCATCACCTTGGAAGATGGTACCTAGACCAAGGTGCATGGAATGGGTACTGTTTGTTCGAGCTCCTCTCTCATTATCATCTGTCCTCCATGTCCCTAAATTTCCTCTATATCTTCCCTAGTTAGTAGGCTAACCAAATCTTTTAGTTGCTCTATGACTTTCTATAATTCACATTGTGTTTTCCAATATCTCTATATGAATGAAAAGATTGGTGGAGGACATGAGCAAGACAGGTTTACTGATAAAAAATTGCCACCAACTTGCGGTGCCTTGTGCTCTATTACTTCATATGAATATTTCGAAACGTTTTTCGAGTGATACAAGTATGTTTACTGATAAATAGAATGCCCTCAACCATTCTAATGGGTCAATCACCATATCAAATTTTACTTTCAAATACTTCATTGTTTTCTTTGCTCACCAAAGTTTTGAATGTATATGCTTTGTTCATCAATTGGAATCGGGGATCCTAGAGCCATTATATTTTTTTTCCTTAGGTATTCTAGGACAAAGGTTATTTTTGTTACAATGCTTCTCTTCAAAGACTATGTATGTGCAACTGTTACATTTTCAAGGTCCACTTCGTTCTTCTCAAAAGACAGTAAATATCTTGATGTGGAAGCTATATTGGAACCTCTTGCAGTTGAAAAAGATATAATCCAATCTTCTCCCTCTACCGATTCCACCATCCGATACAAGTCCGCTCACGACAAAAACGTTACAGATAGAACGGCCAACCATGGTGTGCCATCCACCATATCTTCTTCCGAGCCTAATGAACAAGATATGTATAATGTTCCTATTGCCTTGACAAAAAATAAGTGTGCTTGTACTGATCATTCTATTGACAAATATGTATCCTTTCAATACTTGCCTCCCACTTTCCATAGGATTTCTATCCTTTGGGTTTGGTATTATGTTTGGTCGCATCCAATGTTTTAAATATCATTATCACATAATGCATCGCACCCTTAGGATACAGATACATATCAATTATTGCATGGGATATATTGGTTGTATCGCATAATTTATCGTTGATATTGGGAAGCATAGGAACATGGGAAATTGGTTGAATTTTTCAATGAAACTTCAGGGATAGTTGAAAACGACATCAATACACTCTTAAAAGATCAAAATATTACGAAAAAGAAAAAAAAGAAAAAAAAAGTGCACATAATAGGGG